>VVHJ01002784.1:0-12751 GCA_015107715.1 Tylochromis polylepis | reverse complement strand
AACATTTTTTCCCCCCCCCCCCCCCCCCCCTCAAAAAAGCACGCGTAATACTTATCATTCTGGTAATAGTGGCCATTAAGCTACTTAAGTTTTACATAAGTGTGGATCAGATAAGATCTAGCCTGCTCTTAAGAGCTAGGCTACAGATTTCCAGGGTTTGGGAAAATGCAGTCGCTTTTATAGCCTAATGATTTGTGGTGATTCATTTCTGGCATGATCTGACGCAAGGCCATGAGTCCTCTCTTCACAATCTTCGCCTGTTTCTCAGTACTATGGCACGTATTTCTCCATTTGCTCAATCAAAGGATGGCCATTTATCATCGAGAAGGACAGCTTCGTATTTTCTACCTTGCCCGTTCGGTTCCAGGACCAAATTCAGCATTTTTATGGAAAACTGCAGTCATTTTGATTGATGAAATCCAAAGATGTCCAAAACAATCATGGAGATCCCCAACTGTGGCGCACCGGCGGGGTGCTCCAGTGTTGTCATTGTTCCGCAGAAAGAAAGGAGCGCGTCCGGAGAACACCAGGGGAAAAATCACGATTTTCAGTTCAAAAGGCCCAGAAAGGCAGCACTTCTTTACAGGCAGTGGGAAAGTGCAGGAAAACCTTTTTCCACTTGCAGACGAAAACAATACTTGCTTGGCTTTTTCCTCCTGATGCATTCAGCTATAAAGACATGGTCTAATAGAAACAGGCCAGAATAATGAATTGATTATTTTACTGTGAGGGCTGATGTTATTTGTGTCTGAGCCAGCTGAATGGCTGGTGCAACACATCCCCCTGAAGTCATCCGATTTGCGCATACAGGCTCATTGTGTGTCATGTAGCTGCGAAAAGTAAAATAACTTTTCCTTAAAACCGATTTCACATAGCCTTTATTTACCCGCGCTTGTCTTGTTTGCTGTGATTCATAATGTCACAAGAAATGTCACCTGTCTGGCCTAATTGCCACCTTCTGTTATTAATACCAGGAGTGTGGCTCCCTTTTGCACCCGTGGATATAAGCTTATATTGCGTACTTAATACAGCGTCACCCAAAGGGAGATTCAATAAATCTCCCTTTAACGGCGTTTCCCCTCAAAACTCCTTCAGGCGAGTGGAGGCCGTGTCAAGATTGCGATTGTGCGCCAGTGCTTAGGACCAGCTGCTCCCAGGACAGACAAGCCCTTGTCAATTAGGCGGTGACAAGCAGGTCCTCCAACTGCCTGCAGGCTCTCCACTAGCCAGCAGTGTACAGTCCCTGCAATTAGTATCAATTTCTGTCGAGACCTCCTTGGAGCGCAGACACAGGCTGGGTAAATGGCCAAACATTGTCCAAATAACACCAAGAGCCACAAATGACAACGTGTAATGGGCCCAGTGTTAACCGCACGGCGCGCTGCAGAGAAAGAAAAACGTTTGAATTTAGGAAGAGCGGGACATAAACCCAGGATAGTTTTCACATAAACGCACAAACCTTTCGCTTATGACCGCCTTATTGCCTATAATTACCATTACTATTTGCGTTGCTGCAGTTTACCCCAGGCACTGTTTATATTGGTGGAAGAATGACAACATTATTAAATATTTAATCGGAATAATCTTGTTAACTAATCACTTCTCTGGCAGGCGATACATTCATTAATCAGTCTAATGAATAAACACAAAAAAATATGACGTAGTTGAACATTTTGCATTGCTGCGAAAGCACTTTCTGGTCTAAATGTTGCTGTTATTAGCATTTAATAGATGCTTACCACTGTTAGACTGGAGATCTGTTTTTAAATTTATTTACTGCACAAAGAAAAGCGCTGCAGATTTCTAACTACTGCCTTTGAAATGGTCCAACATAATACTATTGGAGTTGGTGCCTTTCCTCCCTTGATTAACACAGCGTGGGTCTACCAGGTTGTTCCTGAACTAACCTTTGTATTTGATATGTATTTAATCATATTAATACTTCACTGATAAATTGTAAGTTTCTTGTCTATAGTTATTAGCACTAATAAGTCAACAAGGTTTATAAGTCAGTAATTAATACTGATTATCTACAGACTGTTCTCACCAGTCAGGTAGTTTTCATCAAGTGCCAACTGCCAACTTGTCACTATTAGTGGAATATAACAAATTTATAAAGCATTAGCAGATGCTTTCTTTATCTTTGAACCAATGTATAACTTGGCTCTTTGCTTAAGCCAAACCGTCAGTTTTGATCCTATGAGTGAGTAAATAAATGTCAGGCCAGCACTGTCACAACACTGACAACCCATAGAAGGATTGCTCACCAAGCCCCCTTTGTAAATGGTGTCACCGCAAGCAGCTGGTGGTGGCATTCCCGGGCCTTGGACGCTGCCCTTTGCCCTCTGTGGGGGTTGGACTTCGGACAGGGCGGTCCAGCCATCTACACAGCTTCGTGATAGCTCGGGTCAGCAGGGCCAAGTTTCCAGCGGGAGAAGTTGGGGGAAAGTAGGCGAACAAAAACCCCGAAGCTCACCAGGCCAGTGGGATCATTAGTATGAACGTTTGTTTAACTAATTAGCAAGCTGGGCAGCCAGAGGGAGGCTTTTATAGACGACATGGACGTCATATATGGCAAAGGTACGGGCATCCGTCACTCTGATTCAGCAGAGGATGAATGCAGTTTGGATGCTGTGGATGGAGCGCACAAATCCAGCCAAGATTGCGTGGATAGTGAGGACCAGATAATAATCCATCACATCGGCCAAATTATGATGCTCGGACAGTCCGTCATCACTCTGTTTTATAGCAAATTAAAGAGTGTGTAACATTTAAGGAACTGACTCCATCCGTTTGCGAGCAATACGTGGGTTTTTTTTTCCGAGGGAAGATTTTACTGCAGAGTTCAAAGTACAGGATGAGGACAGGGCAGCGCACTGAAGTTCAAGAACAGTGCAAACAGCACATGCCAACAAAAGGAGCCACTGAGCATTCAGCTATGGCAGAGCAGAAGAAGTTGGTGGGGAGGAGGCTGCGGGTCCCGCGTTAAATATGGGAAAGTTTGGGGAACGAGGTCGGCAGGTCAAGAAAAGTCAACAAGAGAGCAGTCTTGATGACAGAAGGAATTTAATATCAAAAATACATAAATCTTCAAGTGAGGGCAGGCGCATAATGGGCACAATGGAGGCGAGTGTTAGAGTCAACACAGATTTGTTGGCGATTAAATGAATCAGGCCAAGTTGTTAACATTTAACACAAAACGTTGGCACTAGAATAGAGGTTGAGCGGGATGGAAGGGGGTTTCCTGGCTGGAGCAGAGCTGTCAAGACGTGCAGAAAGACGGCCAATGTGCAGTGACAGATGTGGCGTAACAGGGCACATTTTGTGCATTTGATATTATGCAGCAGCTTCGCTATTTTTAATTTGAACCAATAATTCCCATTTAAGTTATATAGGTGTCACTTTAATTAGCTGATTTGCTGATCATTTGTGCCGAGTTGCTGGTGCGCAATTACGCACTATTTTTAGGAAGTGTGTGACTTATCGCGCATAAAGATAAACCCACCTCAGTTTGTTGAATCATATGTCACTGCAAGGATATCGGTCATCTGGAACAATAGGTATTAATCTTCCCATGGTGCAGGAAATAGGCCTACATTTGTCTCCACTTCCCCTCTGACTGCTGTGCCACACTGGACGCAGCGCTGAGAACTCTGTCTGACCTTCGCCCTCGCCCCTGCAAAGCCCTGCAAGTTCCCCGGCAGTCGCAAACAACTCTGAATTCCATAATTCTTCACGAAAAGGCACTATTAGGGAAAAATCCTTCCTTTTTGACAATTTAATAGTGCAAACTAATCATCTGGTTGACACGGGCCATTCATCTCCGTACAGGCAGACAAAGACAAGGCCTTTTCCATAGGTTCGTCTGGATCCTGGAGTCAGACCAGCCTCTATTTTGAGATCAAGTGCACAATAAAAGCATTGTGACTGCTTAATGGCTATGTTTGCGAAGCCACCCAAAACCCAGTGTATTAAATGCATTTTTTGTAAAGAATGAAAAATAGGCAAACGTGGACAAAAGGCCGCAGAACTGACAATAAACCTGTTTCCACGAGAAACCGAATGGTATAAAACTTTGTTTGGGTGCTTGAAGCAATCAAAACACGAAATAAAAGAAAAGATAGGGGATAAAAACTGGGCGCCACAAAATTGCTTAAACGCCTCAAGTTATGAATTCGTTTCTGAATCAATTTAGCGGTGCAGGCATTTTCCAAACATCCTCTTGCGGGAGTAACAAGACAGGGAAATTGATCCGGTGAGACCTCACCTCTCGGTGCGCCTCAATAAAAGAGACATCAGCCTCTCTTGACGACTGTATAATTTTTAATATATATGCAATAAATGTTCAATTTGTTTCCAGAAATGACGGGAAATAATAACGTCAAATTTTAAAGCCATCCATTACAACCAAACAATGCTCATGCATAGGTGCTCTAGCGCAGAGTGCTTTGATTAATTCGCATTTTGATTGTGTTTGATAAAGCAATAACGTTACGGCTCGACTCTGGACCATTTTACACTCCTGGAAAACAAATACGATGGTGGCTGAGTTTTGATTAGAAAATATATGTATTTCAGGATCATTTCTAAAGCCAACAGATCCTCTTTTAAAGGCTTGACTGCTTGTTGTCCGGGTGGAATCTGATAAACTTCAAGAGACCCTAGGAGTGAATTTCCATGGAAATGAAGTAAATCCAATATGAAGAAACACTCTGATTGGTGTCACTGTTCTCAATTGCTGTGGTCATTAAGTGAGCAGTC
Organism: Tylochromis polylepis; assembly: GCA_015107715.1. Lineage (NCBI taxonomy): Eukaryota > Metazoa > Chordata > Actinopteri > Cichliformes > Cichlidae > Tylochromis > Tylochromis polylepis. The sequence goes on along the minus strand of VVHJ01002784.1, from coordinate 7,990 downwards.
ACAACACCCCTCAACAGAATCTAGTTATTAATTCAGTTTTAGGGGTTATTATTAGCTATGAATTCATCAAGATCTTAAATAAATTCAACTTAAAAAAACAGTAAATAGTAAAAAGGCTGATTTGTTAGAAAATGCATAAAAAATAGCCCTGTGCTGTTTAAATTTTCTTCCACTCCAGACTCATACAGTCAAATAACATCACAAATGTATGATTTAGCCTGTAACATAAATAACATTTTAAAAAAATAATGCCATAGACACACAGCTACTTTGGATACCAGTAAATTTAACACCTAATAAGTACCTACAGAAATTATGAAATGATCATTCATGCTATATTATAAACAGTCTCTTGGCAAAAAGGGCACAGACAATTCAGTTTTTGTGGCATAATAAATGTCCCTTTAGAAATGTGATTCAGCCAGGTTACAGTCCATGCATAGATATGTTCAGATGCAGGAAGTCCAGGTAGAAGGAGGACGAGGTCCCAGACCACTGTAGACCTTGACACAAAGTGCATTAAGTTGGCTGATGTCTCTCAAACCATTTGATTAATTCACTCCCATTCAAAACTAAGCGAGCAAGGAGTGGAGGGACGTGACCAATGACATAATAGGTTCTGTCAAACAGCCTTGCAGAACGCCCAGACCATTTGTGGTGACAGTCCTGATGCCATCAGTTCCATTATAGAACCCCCATTCAAGCCACAAACAAACATAGCTTTACCTCCAAAAAAAAGGGGGAAAAGTCAGCTTTCTGGTAGATCCCTTTTTGCTTTTTATCTCAATAGAGTCTGGTTCAGTGCTCAGCGTGGGCAACAGATACTCTCTGACTGATCAGTAAACAATATACACCAATCATTAAGAAAGACAAAAAAGCAGAGCTATGTGCATCTATGTAAATTGTTCTAATTTCATATATGTAAGCTACAATATCCATAGACGTACGATAGATTTTAAAAAGAAATAAGGGCTCACACAATACATTTAAAATGGCTATACGGTACAGTATGATTGTGCACATTTCTCCTGTTAAGGGAAGAGAAATCTATTTAACTCTTTACCTTCCAAACAAGTTCATTTTCATTTGCCTGAAGTTTCTTCTGTGATTATTATGTTAATCAAAGCCAAGATGTCAGTGAAGGTTTTATTTCTGTGCACATGCATAAAAAAGGCTGGCATGAAACAAAGGTTTCAGAGATTCTGCAAAATTTGATAAAAACAGTTTTTAGTGTGTAAGTACATACAGCAGCAGACAGTGGCCATCACAAAAACTGAGGGCCGTTACAAATGTAATGAAGAAAACACACTACATGTAAACAACAGACAAAAATGTGGCACAACTGGAGCCACTTCTCTATTAAATAGTAGATCACATCTCCTCCAAAAGTGTAGCGCGCAAATAAATATTCCAGGTGTAATTCTCCAACAAGATGGTCCAATATCAGGAGTCAACATGCTGTTTTTTTGGTCATTTTGCCTTATATAACAGCAGCCTATTCAAGCACTAATGTGTAAGAGGACAACTTGCAGGATATCGTTTGAAAATTGTGCATGTTCTACTAAAATTGGGAGATAATTTGTATAACCTAACATATTTCATCAAAAACATTTTAGTGTGCTATTTTATCTCTTTAGTGAAAATATTTTAAGATTGAAAGAGAAACCTAATCCAAATAAAACCTGCCAAAAGAACAAAGTATTTTTTAACCAGTTGACAGAAGTGAAAACAGGCACAGAAAACTGAAATAGATAACTTAAATAACTGACAAGCTACTGCAGGTAAATGGGGGTGCAAATGTTTGTGTCTTTCCTTTAGCCTTGGGGGAGAGCAAGTACGCGTTTGACTTTATTCCGGTTTTCTTTGGGAGTTTTAAAGCGGTTCAAATGTTTCTCCAACGTGTGTTTGGATAAAAATGAAACCAAAACTTATGATATTATTTATTTGTATAAGTTGTACAATTTCACTTTTTAAACCTGAAGATATAAAGATATAATCATCAGTTCGTCTAGAGGTTTTACAGCCACCATTATTCACTGCAGTCATCGTGAAATAAGCTTGAAACGCATTCTTTGAGGAAAAAAGGCCAGAGTCTGTTGATAACTCGCTTTATTGTTCCTTTAACCAGTCTGAGGGAAATTCGCCGTGTCCTTCTTTTCCTCCCTACCAAACCGACTCTCTCTTAACATCTTCTTCCTCGCTTGTCCCGATTTTCATCCCCTTCCACGCCCTGTTTGTTTTGTCCGAATAGATTCAGAGACTAAGATGGAGCCATTACAAGCGCGTTCCTTTAAGCATACACGATTGTTTATTTCTTTAAGAAGCTTTTCGCTTTGGTCTGTCACTCACTCTGCTTTCTTTTTTCCGTCCCTTTTTTCTCTTGAAAACTGTTGAAGAAGCTTTGAGGGAAAAGATTAAAAGCGGAATAAAGTGAGTGCGTAATGCGTAAAAGGGTGTTGCTTTAGATCAAAGACAATAGATATTGTTCTGCTGAGGTCAATTTCTGTAAGTATAATATTTGCATAGTTTTCCCTGTTACTGATAGTCGTACCTGTCCTTAATATTTGATGATAAATAATCATAATAACACTTAGAAATTGAAATATAAATAGAGTTTAAAGAAGAAAAAGAAAAAAATGAAGAAAAAAAAAAGATCGAAGGGCTCCACATTATGAAGGCAAGATAATTCCATCGCTCATCATCACTTTGGCTGGCTTCCGGGCTGTTTATTTTAATTTTAATTTAATTTTCCTTTTTTTTAACGCATAGTTACGCAGTTTGTTTTCGATTCTATTTTTTCTTACTTTTTAGGAAGAAAGTCGTGTCATATTTTAAGCTCCTAACCCACAGAACTCGACGCACAGAGGTGGGGAAAAAAATCGAGTAAATTATTCGAAACTGCGAATTTGTTGGTGCTGGTGTTTGATCTCAAGGGGTTTCTAGTCCTTAAAATGATCAAAGGCAGGCTTTCTAAAAACCAAAACCGTGATAAATATAAAGCAGTAATGATATTGTCCTATAATATATTAGTCCCATTTGCTTTCAAACGATAACATTGAGATTTCAATAACCTTCACCTTTAGTAAGCTTCCTCAGCTGGTTCTCATCTACCAGGCAGCAATGCGGGACTTACACTGGTATCATTAACGTCCCTGTAGTCCCATATTCCTACAAAAACATCGACATTATAATTTTTGTGACATATTTCTCTCTGCGAAACTTATCAAATACCCGCACCATTCTTCGGTGGGAGCTCGGCCAAATTAAAAGTGAGCCACATAATGTTCTCTCATTTAAATTCTCACCTTGAGCTCTCTAGTGACTGGTAATGGTCCGAGAGGAGCTGACACCTAAAAAAATCATCAAGGTCTAGTCTCTGTGTACGCTATCGTTCGGAGAGTTCTGTCATGCCCAAAGAAGAAGAAAAAAGATAAAATAGTAATAATGTTTTGAAGCAGGCAGGCAGAATCATCAATTAAACATAGAAAATGCATGCAAGGCAGGGCGCTGCAGCCTTACTTACTCTGTGCTGTGCTGAGTCTCCGCAGTTTAATTACAAGCCCTAATTTCCAATCGCAGATAGTGTCAAAAAATCTGCGACTATTTCTCAGAGATTCCCTTTAACAAGTGGAAACTTAGTGTCCTCCTGCACCATTTTATACATGATGAGCCGTCAGTAATGGGATTATTAAACAAAAACGTTTCAGGCGCTGGCGTTAACCTTTTTTAATGCCTAATTAGGTTTTGCAAAGAAATAATTAGATTCTACAGTGCTTACACTGCCTATATTTTCAAATGGCATCTGCAGCAAACACATCATCCTGCGACACTCGTGCCAATAATCTGCGGACATATGCGCCACAGCAGCAGTCAGATGTAAGATTTTAAAACATGATGGGACCAAATAAGGTGCACTTAAAGCTAAAATAATTTTCCAGCACACGCTATAGGCCAACCTGCCGCAGAAGGATGCTCTGGTCGACTGCGCCCCCTTGTGGTAGTACATTTGAGGTTAACCATTACTGTAGGAGATTGGATAAAAAGGGGAAAAAAAGAAATTCGATATTCTTATTGTTTAATAAAAAGCCCAGATAGCCTAAAATTCTTAATCCAAGCAGTACCATTTCTGAGCATTGCTAAGGCTAAAATAAATAGATACCATAGAAGAGACCTCTGTGAGAACCATAATATGGGCGTTGACTTTGACGCAGGCGCAGTTTTTCCCTTAAACGGAGCCTTTCAATGGACTAAGTCGTAAGAGATGCTTTTTAGCAACACCAATATCATTACTAGTTTTAAATAAAGTTAGACTTTCATCTCCTAACCGTTTCGTTATGACATATGACATTTATAATAGCATATCTCTGGTCGAGACTGCAGCACACATAGGCTGCTGTATCTGGTATCTGTGTCCCAGCAAAATGGACAATAAAGATGTGGGGGAATAAATAAACACAAAGAAGTTATTATCGCTTTCTATTCATAGAAAAAAATTAATAGAAAATGATTAAATTACATAATTGGGGTAGGGTTACAATTCATTTATTTTTAAAAGATACACACTGCACTTGAAGTACTTCTAATCAATCGCTTCGTGGTTTACCCTTCTCTTCATGCTATGTTCCTGGCTTTTCATGTTCATGTCACCTCTGAATATTTCGATTTTGTGTATTTTAGTAACGTAAAACTGCTTTTAATGTATTTGTTTTTGGTTATCATGTTCTGTGCGAAACCTATGTAGTCGGTAAATTCGCCAAATGTTGAGTTATTACAGCTTTTTATATTATATATGCTTTTTTTATTATTTACTGTTCTTTAATTTTGAGTTTGAGCTTTCAGTATAGTTTCTTTTTAGTAAGTTTACAGAATGGATTTTGTCGTTTCACTTCACTTATAATGCTTTAGATGTATAATTTTAGTTTAGTCTTCATTAGTTTTAGTTTTAGTCGTTTAATTACTTATAACCTAATATAGAGGGTATTTGTCAGGAACACATTTTTCAACAAACATATGAAACAAAGCTTCATTAGGTACATTGTGTTGTCAGTTTTTAATATATCGCGAGAAGTAGCGTACTTCCCGTCTTACGCTAGAAGGTCAGCTGATCGTTTACTAGAGTAGTTCCCAGAGTGCTGAGCTTGTCACGTTAACCGGTTAGCACGCGACGTAAATCAACGCTGTAGCGCTGGTAAGCAGAATGCTTTACTATTGCCATATATAAGGTCAGGTATAGCTATTAATTAAGTCTTCTTTAAACTGCCGGGCGAGCTAACGTTGACAAAGTAATCAGGGAAACATTCACGTACGACCTAGGTAGCAACCATTAGCTGAGGCGGTAGCTGACATGCTAGTAACGATGGTAACAGAATATTCTAGACACACCTGCTGCTAAACAGCGTTAGCCTTAATAAAATACACACAAGGCTACCTTATGAGAATATATAGTCATCAGTCTCGGATTTAGCAGCAGTATCTGAATATTTTAACCATTCGGCCTCATAGTGTCTGTTGTTAACAAGTCATTACCAGCATAAATTAGCACATTCGCCAGCTAGCTACCGGTATATCTTTCCTTCAGAGGAAATGATCGTTGTTAGAGCCCATGTGTCCCATTCATATGTAGTTTATGCTTACAAAGGTTAACCATTTAATCGTCCCGATTTTACCTTAGTGAATAGATAATCCAAGTGTCCATCTTCAGCACCAGTTCATAGGTGAATCCGGAATCTTTGTAAAAGTTAAAATTTACCAGTGCATGGTGAAAGAGTAAGCAAGACATTCATAAACCCAAAGGTGACCTCTTTAAATGACCTCTTTTGTTTGTTCATCAGACTGAAATCTAAATGAAGCCAGTTTAAACATAACAAAGGATGGAAAAAAACATAATTGAATGAAACACAAAAGTTGTCGTTTCAGCTTGAAAAACTCAGAATATTAATATGACAAATTATTTTAGCTTAACAATCAGTCATTTTTGTAAGATTTCTGTAGAATAATTAACCGATGACTGGTGGAAGATTTGTTTTACAACAGCTCTTGGTGATACAATCTGTTAATGGTTATGTGGTGCTTGAGCTATATATGTGTGTATGCATGCGTGCGTGCGTGTGTGTATATATGTATATTTCAGTTATAATTGGTTTAAATGTCATCAATGTCATGTTGTGATCGTGTGTTTTAGCACATGTAAATGCTAGACAATATTATCGATTGTCCATTTGATCACAGGTGACCTAAAATTTCAGTGAGCATGTAAAAACAGTTAGTTACTTAATAACTTGAATTTTTTTCCCCAACAGAGAAACCAGCACTCCCAAAGATGGCTGATACAAACCAACAAAACCCTCCGCCCCAGCTAGGGCCTGTGGTAGGTTGGCTGCTTTAACTCTGGTCAGGGGGAAAAAAAGAAAATTGCGCTTCATTTTGTCTTAATAATTTCATCAAGAAATTTTATCAGAAATTTCGAAGAAATTGGGGACACATTTGCTAAGATTTAAGATGTCTTGAGCCCCTTACAAAGTGGATGTGCTGTGCATAGTTTTTACTGAACGTTTACTTTTTTAATTGTTATGAGTTGAGTGCTTTAGCCCTAGATTGTTTTATTTTCTACATATAATTGGAATTATTTCATCCCAAATCTGTAATTTTGACACCCAAAAGTGTGTGGTTATCTTAGGGGGCAAATAGAGTAGACATGTGTGGCATGTGTTTCAGTGCTGATTGCAAGAGTTGGATGACATGCGCTACCAGTCATTAACTTGAGCAACATCGGTTGAATGAGGATGAGCAGGATGAGTTACAGCTGCCTCCTGACTTTTGAAGCCAAGGTGGTAAAATTAACTTGTAGATTGCATTAAGTTGCTTTTTAATTTGGCTGAATTTTGTATGCTAGCCACTGAGAGAACCTGACTGTTAGTTTAAAGTCAATAAATCTGCTACCAGTATACATGAGAAAAATGGAGACAAGAACAAGGGACTGGTTGGGTTTAATGGTGAACATCTTTGTGTCTCTGCAGCAATTTCTAATAAGCAACAAGCTGGAAACTGCAATGTGGCTGTCACGACTCTTCACTGTCTATTGCTCTGTAATGTTCATTCTACCAGTTTTGGGGTGAGTTCACTGTGGAAAACCATCTAATTATATAAATGTTGATTAGCTTTAAAAGTAATTGTAATCCAGCCTAAATCAGCATTTGAGTGTTTGCCACTGCTTGGATATTTCAGACCCTATGCAGCAGCTAACTTCTATCAGAGAGCGTTGTTAGCGAATGCCCTCACCAGTGCTCTTCGCTTACACCAGAGGCTTCCACGGTTTCAGTTGAGCAGAGCTTTCTTGGCCCAGGCTCTGCAGGAGGACAGTTGCCATTACCTGCTCTACTCACTCATCCTGGTCAACTCCTACCCCATTACAAGTATCCTTTCATACTGAGCAACTCTGCAAGTTTAAATGGAGATGATAGCATTGCTACATACATTGTGTTTTGTCAGTTTATACAATTATGAAACGCTACTTCGCTGCTACAGTTGGACAGTGATTCACTATTTACTTGTTGCTGCAGTTTTTTTCCAAAGACAGTCTGATAGGATTCCTTAAAGAGACATTCAATAGGATTCAAACCTCTTAGCAGTAAAAGATTTAGTTTTTTCATAGTTGCAATCATGCTCTGCTCCCGTACTATTGAATTATTTAGGAGGAAGTTGTCCTTTTTTGTTACTTAACCTTAACCTTCTTGTCCAGTGAGCATCTTTCCAGTTTTTCTTTTTTCCCTGCTTCACGCAACTACCTACACAAAGAAAGTCCTTGATGTAAGTATGAGTCACCACTGTGACTTATTAAAAATTACTCTGAAATCAGTTTAAACATTATTTAGCCACAAGCTGGGATATTAGTACCAGCCAGACCATTATGTCTGAGGCAAAAGAGTCGGTTTGTGGTTGGAGTCACACAAGGCAACAGAGCAGCACTTTACATGGCTGCTCTGCTCCTGTT
>VVHJ01002782.1:0-12732 GCA_015107715.1 Tylochromis polylepis | reverse complement strand
TTTTTTGGTTTATGATACTGAAGTTAAAGTTAAAAAAAAAAATCTGATCACTCTCGTATTCATATTTTGTATGTTTTATGTTTTATTTTTTTATGTGACATTTTTTGGCGTCTTCTGCATGGAACCTGCCAAGAGACTGCAGATATAAATAAATTAGCTTTAAGCTAACTCTCTCTGGTACAGTGCAAACCAAAAACAAACAAAAAAAACCCAAACTTGTTATTCCCTGTAACTCAAAGTCAGAGTTAGAACTGGCTCTGTAGTTGTTGAATAACTAATGCCACATATCAAATGTATTTGAAATTATACTTTGTCTAACAAGCTATCTCTCTGTTTTCTGTTTTAAGAAGTGACTTAATGAAAACAATCGATAACAAGAACCGTGCTCCTAAAATTGTGTTTTAACCACAAAGCTTGCGTTTTTGCTAAGAGCTAAACAAATGTCTCTAAACTTATAGAAATGCAGACACTCATCAGGATTAGGCTGTCAGGGCACTGACAGATAAAGAAATCAATATGAGATTAAGAAGTCAAAAACAAAGCTCCAACACAACACGATGAATGACACAAAAGGTGGGTAGAGAACTGACAAGTCAAGAGAGCAGATATTTTTCATAAATAAATCTTTAATGAGAGTTTGATGGCTTCCTTGTGAAGCAGACAGAGAGATGGTGCAGATGCATGTTTTGATGTTTCCTGCAGCCTGCAGCCATCTTATACAGCTCCCCTGTGTGTTTGTTAGTCTGTTTGTTAGTATTGTATGAGCCTTCGGGTTTCTCTGTCATCGTGTGTATCTATGGTTATAGCTTCCAAACCTCTTAGAAGTATGAGAGTTAATGCACAAGACAGAATGATGAATGCATAAGGGAAACACTTTACAGAGTCCCTGTCTCCTGTTGTTTTAGTCAACAACAAAAGTTGCTCATGAATTAGTTGACATTATGAGTGCTGCTTTCTAGTAAGACAAGATTTAACAAGTTGGATTTGTTAATGTTACAAATGAATTTAACTATAATATTTTATAGTAAAAGAAACAGCAGTAGCGCTACAGTAATAATACATAATAGTACATTAGGAATAATATATTAAAAATAACAACCTTGGGGTTGGCTTGTTATGAAAAATTTAATTCAGCAGATATTTCTCCTTCTCTTCATGAATCACCGTAGTGGGATTATCATTAAAGGATTAAAGGCTGCACCAGCAAAAATAGAACAAATTACACAGTGAAGTAAATCCCAGTATCACTCCACTCAGATTTAATTGTGCCTTCTAATTAATGGTTTATTAAATATTCGAGGGCTTGAAGGATGTTAGAGAAAATCCCTAATGAAGGGAAGTAAATTTCTAATTTTATATTATACTATCTAGTCTGCAGGTACACATGTTAAAGCCATTAATGTTATGAACAGCTTCTTTCTGGAAAGAAAGTGGCACAACAATCCTTTGGATGGGTCGATGAAAGAGCTGAAAGCTCCATGAAGGCTCAGGAACAGGGATTTTTACAACCTAGCAGCCTAGGTTGTTCACACAGCATGAGTAATATATTCAGTCTTAACTTTGTAGTTTGACAAAACAAGACAAATTTTCAAATTTCGAGATTTTTCTCCAGCTTTTGTTTGTGTTGAATAACTACAGCGTGGAATGACAGCGTCATAATAGTGAAAATCTGGAAAAGCTGTCAATGTCTTTTTTAGTTTGCCTGACGTTCCCTTCAACGATCTGTCCCTGGACAGTGCTGAAATCCTTTCAGCATGACTACAACTTGTCGACTGCTCCCTGAAGCTCCCTTTCTAACCACTTATGTGTCTGTGATACACACTGGATCTCCTCTAGTGTGTCAAAATGGAATTCTCCTACTTGACTTACATTTTTGGGGCAAAGAAAGAAAGTCCCAAGGACCCAAATCTGCAGAGCATGAATTATGTAGGTGTAGCCAAAAAAAACAAATCCCACTGTCTTCACAATGGTGTGTGCCACATTTCATCTTTCGGCTTTTCTCATAAGGGATCAACACAGTGGATCATCTGTCTCCATCTCACCCTATCTCGAGCATCCTCTTCTGTCACACAAACCTACTGCATGTCCTCCTTTACTACAAAAATCTTCTCTGTGATCTTCTTCTTTTCCTCCTCTGCACATGTCCAAATCATCTCAGCCTTGCCTCTCAAACTTTGTCATTAAAAATACTTGACCTGAGCTGGTCCTCTTGTCCATTCTGATCGCTCCCAGTGAAAATTTTAGCTACTTCATACCTCCTGTCTTTATGTTAGTGCCAACCATGTCCAAACCACACATCCCAGGTAAACCTTTCCTTTCATTCTTGCCTGCACCACATTTCAGGTTATTTCCACCTAATGTTCTCTCCCAGAAGCCTCGGGTTGTTGCACATTTCGCAAGTCTCCATTGACAGTCTGACTCCAAGGAATAATTCACAGTGCACGCTCTTAAGAAAGACCTGATATGCAAACACTGGGTTGTAGCTGGAGAACAAATCCCCACCAGGAGCGATGTTCCTTGACAAAAAGATCTGATCATTTTGACAACAAAAGCCAATGCTGTCTCACTGAGGTTAGATGTCCATGGTAAAACCTCAGAGTGCTCATGCACAGAAATGGACTTCTGATCTACAAGGAATCTAGAAATAGCAGCTGAAGACAGACCTGAGGTTCACAAGGACATGAGGATTTAAAGGCAAATCTAAAAGATTTAAACTCAGGCACTGTATTGGAAGGTAACCATTATTGGAAACTGATACTAAATTATATATTTTAAAAAGAATCTTAAATTAGTCTTCTAATTTACTGAAAGTCAGTTGTCTTTGCATTTGAATGATATGAGCCTCTGAATCCTGCAGGATATCAGTTTGGGATGTTTTCTTGAAAATATGCAGCTGGAATCTCTTAATTGTTCTTATTTTTCAAATATGATATGTATTTTATGCCAGTATTATACAACATGTCCAATGGTAGGGAATACTGGTAAAATTTTGAATATTCTCACCAAAAACTATTGGTGGTGTTGTTACTCCCCATGCACCTACCTGTTGGTGTGGGAGTTGTTGTGCATGAACCAGGAGCGGTTGTTGTCCACATACATGGCCCAGGCTTTGTCATCTTTTCCCAGCATCATGTCCTTCATGGTGTTGATCCTTGCTATGCCAAACGCAGGGTCTGGGTGGTTGTCATAGCGATCGATGGTGACCTCCCAATAGTGAATGCCCTGAGAGTCAATAGGGGATAAAAAAAAATTAATCTTCTATAACCTCTATAACCAAAAAGAAAAAAAAAGGCTAATCACTGTCAAATTTAAATTGAAAATATCTGTATACACTTCACCTTGGAGAAAGCAGCTGTCCCCAGCACCACACGGTCATCATAGCTGTTACAGCTAACTGTCTGGTTGTCATTAGTAAGAACAATGTCCCGATGAGCTGAGGTGGGGTCAAAGGTGAACCAAGCCACTGTAAGAAGGACACAACAGTTAGCCTGCTAATAGTCTTTAGAAATTATGTTAGTCTGTACTAACATTTACGCTAAATTAAGTCACATGTTGCATTCTGCATCTTATTAAAATCATTTAAAAAACTGCTCATCCAAAGTGAACCTTACTGGGTAACTATACCTACCCACACCTACATTAAAGCCAATATTTATATCACTGATTCTAGAAGGGCCCTGGTTCTGACACTTCCGCGAAAAACTTTGGTTGGTATGGATAAACAGAGTTAGCTTCAAGAGAAACTCTAAAGAGCAATTAGAGAAAATATGTGCCAGTTCCAGTCCACTTCAAACCAAAAGCCTGACTACAGGTTGTGTGTTCCTCATATGTTGCCGTACCAATCTAGCCACATAAATAGAGACACACAGTCATTACACACTTTCAACATACCTCACTGACTTGTTACTCTTGTTTTTATATATAAACCCATCACATAAAACAAGCATATCATGTTCATTCATTGCAAGCGGGCCATGTCATGCAGAACATTCAAATACAACAATTTGATCATTTTTAAAAATAACATCAGTGCCATGTATATTTCTTATTCATCCATTCATCCGTTGTTTTTTATGTTGCCCCTCCCAGTGAAACGGGAAGCCTCGCCAAACTAAAAGCCACCATACAGGAAAACATCTTCTGCAGCCCTAAAATAACTGCTACAACTTAGCGTACCTTCAGTGGTGTATGCAGTTCAGAATAATGGGGCTTTTTCTCACAGGATTATGGGAAATAAGGCCCTATATAGTCCTGTGAAAAACAAAATCTGTGAAAAACCCCATGATTCAAAGTTCATAGAACCACCTTTAGCAGAAATAACTTGAAGTGATTGTTTTCTTTATAACTTTCAGTGTTTTACATCATTACGGCCCCATTTTCTTTACAGCTTTGCTTCATTTCATTGAGGTTTGATGTCATTTATTAATGCACAGCTCTCTTAAGGTCCCAAAACAGCATTTCAGTCAGGTTGAGGTCTAAACTTTGACTGTGCCATTGTAACATCTTGATTCTTTTCTATTTCAGCTATTTATTGTAGATTTGCTGGATCATTTTCCTGTTGCATGAATCAGTTTGGGTGGCCTCACAAACATGATCACATTTGACTCTAAAATACTTTGGTATTGTAGCAGTATAGAGGAGTTCAAGGGTGACTCAGTGACTGCTACAGTAGGTGCCGAGGTCCTGTGGCTGCAAAACAAACCCAAATCATCACCCCTCCACCACCGTGCTTAACAGCTGGTATGAGCTGTTTGTTTTTTGTCGCTTTAAAAGGACATTGTTCCAGAAGTCTTGTGGTTTGTTCAGTTGAAAACCTAAGCTGTGCTACAATATTCTTTTTAGACAGAAGTGGCTTTTTACAAGCAACTTCCAAATGAGCCATACACTTTCTCTGAGCATTGCATGGTCTGAAAAGTCAAAACTGGTTTAAATGCTTTGACTGATTTTTTTTTTTTTTTTTTTTTTTAAACATCTATACACTTAATATTTTTAACCAGTTTGTGTACAAGGGGGCTTTTAACAAGCTCAAGGCATATACTTAAATACAACTTTCCACTTAACTCACCAAGTGATATGTTCATCTCTGGCTGATAAAAACACGAGTATAAATGTAATCACCGTGTCAAATAATCACATGAATATGTATTAACAGCCGGTTCTTTTATAATGAATGTGACCTTAGAAATCTTTGTATGGCAGTTTTACACAAAGCTGCATGTTGTGGGCAATAACTGATTGAGTTTATCCCCAGAAAACAATGCACATGTAAAGTGCAAGCCTGAGAGTAGAAATGTTTCACCTGCTAGATATGCCACCTGCTGCATTATTTAAAAAGTGCTAGCACGTGAGATTTTTACTGTCACGCTACACGGACTCATACAGCAAATATCTTTTCTTGAAATTGTTCCGAAGCAATGTTTTGGTTTGCAGCCTTTGCTGTCTGCTCAACGAGAGTCACGCCGCCGCAGTTTTCTTTCTCAGTGTAGCTGCGGTACAATCTTCAAAGAGAAAGAGAAGGAAGAGGAGGAGAAGGGGAGGGAGAAAGAGGCAGAGTAGGCAGGAAGAAGAACGATGACAGAGAAAAATAAAAAGAGGGCGGGTGGGATAAACAGTTATCAGTCAGAAAACAGACTCTAATGCCCATTATTGTTGTGGCTGGTGCAGAGACACTGTTTGTGTGTTTGTGTATTGTAAAAATCTCCACCCGCATTGCTCTGCTGTTACACAGTCAGTGTTTCCTTTTTTCTTCTTTCACCTCCTCTTTCTCTGAGTCATTAATCTCGTCCTTTCCTTTCTTCTCCAGTAGTATTTTCTGTTTTTTCTACCTTTGCAGTTATTTGTTTTTTTCTTCCTTTTCTCATTTTCCTATGCATTTCTACACAATTTCACCTTTATCCTCTTTTCCATTCCCCTCTTTCTTTCTTAAACACTCCTTTGATCTCCTTTTCTTGCCTTCTGTTTTTCTTCTTGTTTGTGACATTTCTTTACCGTCTACTCAAACCTGTTCTTACACTACTTCACCTTTTTTTCCATCTGCTTCTCCTACATCATTCCCTGCTTCTTTTCTTTCCCTTTCTTTTTCTGCTGTTCGTGTCCAATGTATTCCCTTCACCCTCTTCAAAATCTTCTACCCACCTTTCTCCTGCCTTCTCCTAAAACAAAATTTAAAAAAAAAAATCTCCTCCTCTATGTAAAAGGCTTTTCTGTTCACAGTTACATAGGTCAGATGAAATTACATCATGAAACCTGTTTTACAAAGAAGATCGCAGACAAAAAAATCCTTTGGGTAAAAAAATATAATGAAATCAAGACAGCCAAAAGAGCAGAATCGAAAGCAAGGCAGACAAAGAGTCCATCTGTCATGCTGGAAACTAAGCCAGTTCCAGCACACACCACATACCATCAGAAGTCTTGAGCATGACTGTCTTGCTGTATGGACCCACTCCAATGGAATTATAAGCTTTCACCCTTGCGTTGTAGGAACTGTTGAAATGAAGGCCATCGACAGTACACACTGTTTCCTTCCCCACATATACTTCCTGGGGGGCACAAACATACACGCGCACACAGACACACACAAATTCAGCATCATTTGAAATGCAAGTTGAGGCAGTATATGCTCACGGAGTAGTAAAGAGGTCAAGTACTCTAGCACTTTTAATGCATGCTTGATGATGACTCATATACTGACACACGTAAAGATTATTATCTGTCCTTAGTCAGAGATGAGCATCATTTGGAAGATTAATAATTAAATAAGAAGCGCTACTGAACATCAGTTTCTGAATTTCAGACTAGATTAGTTATTATCACAGTAGAGTTATTACAGTGTTTCCCACGCACAGAAATTTCTTGGGCAGTGGTAGGGAGGGTGGTAGGGAGGGTTGAATCTTTTTCAACCCTCAGAGATAACAATGCGATGAGAAACAGGTTCAAGCTCAAGTTGGTGCTGTGATGGTTCTTGGTGTCATTCAGCTGTCTTTACCTTAGACTATTAGTGTAAATCTTTTGTTTAACAAACAGTACTCACCCTGTACTGTCCTCCATTGCCATCATCCAGCTCCAGGATGTAGCCCTCAATGGGGTTGATGGTTGGCATAGTTACCCTCCAGGCCAGGGTGGCGCTGTTATTCCTTGTGCAGCACTTCTCCAGCTGCAGGAGAGGAGCTGGAGGCACTGAGGGCCTAGGCTCCACTGTGCAGAGAGATGGATGGATACAATTTAAAGTTTGCAGTCAATGAATGAGAGGGATTGGGACAAAGAAGAAGTATAAGGAGGGAGACATGAAAGTGTGGAAGGATGAAGAGAGGAAGACATACAGGGATGCCATCATCTGGCGGGTTGCCTTTAAACAGACTGAATGAAGAGAAAAAGGAGCTTTAATGACAATCTGGTGGAAGATTTAAAAAAGAGCCTTAAAGGTGAAAGAGCTCTGGGTTCATTTACAGGGTAACAGCTGGGAATTATTAAAGGCTTAAACTGGACCTAGTGAGGACTCTACATACACTAAAAGGGTAGTGTAGTGGTAGGGATGCGCTGAGTTAGATTGATATGAGCTTTGAAGGCTGACTTGTAGTTTGATAGTAATAAATAAATCAGCAAAGGTGGTAAGAAAGTATGAGACATCAGCTCCCAACCAAAGGTCTGACTAATGAAAGCAAGGCATAATTGCTGCATAAAATCAGAGAAAAAGCATCATATTGGTCTAACCCTTGTGTAAAACAGGCGAATTCCAAAAGGAGAAACAAACATACAAAAAATAAATTAAGATTAAAAAAATCAATTAATCTTTCTTCACTTCTTCATTTACAGGAACTTATCTGATAAATATACGACAGTACGGAAAACACAGGGGGAGGCAGCACTCATGGCAGACGGTATAGGGGCATATTTGAATTTATGATTTATTACATGGAGATCAGCCACAACATCAAAAACACAGTAATTAACACAGTAATTAATTAAGTAAAGTAATTAACACTGGTCATCTCTTTACACTGCAATGTTCTGCTGTAGAAATCTTGTTTAATGTCATTAATGTGGATGTTACATTGAACCAGAACATTAACTTATCCTTCAAACTCCCAGATACTAATGCAAACACAACTCTACAAGATGTACCAGAGAGAGCCTGATCCACAGATGCCCCACCCACAGCCTCCAAGAGGCAAATGATCTGCTACCTGATCGTAGAGCCCAAAAGACATCTGCAGAAGTCCCATATTTTGATGGATTGGAGCAGGTTCTAATGTTGTGGCTGACCAGTCCATAGCTATCGAGCAAGACTGAATATGTGAAAACAAAATGTTTAGAGGATCATGTTTACTACACATTTCCTCACTATATACTTACTCCCTGCAATTTGTATTGCCATAGTTTAATCCATGCACATTTATATTTAATATATGTGTAATTAATAGCATGTGAAACACAATTATTACAGGAAACAAAGATCTTTGTGTAGAGCTGTTCGGCAGATCAGTGTCGTTTACTGTAGAAGAGCTGAAAAACAATAATCATGCAAAGGGAAAACACCAGAGAAACACTGTGGGACAAAAAGACCGGTGAGTTTCCAACCAGAGTGGCCGTGAGAGCTACTGGGGCTAAGGAATGAGGCAGGAGTGACAAAATATATGCAAGGAAGGGAAACAGAGATTTACAGTGAAAAGTAGAGTCTCTGAAATACCTCCTGGGCTCTCTGTCTCCATCTCAGCCTCACCACTGCCTGCTTCCTGCATTTGTTTCAATTTTGGATTCTCCTGTACATCTGGAAATATGATGTTGATTTAAGTCAGTGTTCTCTAAAGAAGTAAAAAGGATGACCAGAAGTGTAGTGTGTCAATCATACACTTATTTGTCACAATAATATTAACTAAAGGTCTGGTAATCATCATTGATAAATGCAAAATCGTGTCATTTGTAAAGCACAAACTTCAAGGTTTTGTTGTGCTTTTTGTGTCGTATTATTTTTGTGTAGTATTAGGTAGTATTTGTGTAGTGATAAGACAACAGATTATGTTTTTAGGTAGCACTCTGTTATAGCTAGGTAATAATTTTGTAATCGTGGGGTAATAAGTTGGAAACAAGGAGGTAATGATGTTATCATCACTTAACTACCCCAGTAATATCCAAGCAGTTATTTTGTATCAACAGTGATTATTGCTGAGTAACATTACACTGAAATCATACTATAATGCATATGTATATATACATGCTTGTATGTTCCCTATTTCCTCCCAAGTGAGTGAACCAATCTTGATTAAACTTTGCATAGACATTCCTTAGGGCATTGTGAGTGCAAACATCTATATAGAGTAAACAATTATTTATTTAAATCCCACAATCTTATATCCTCATTTGAGCACTAAGCAGCCACGTTATGACTGCATTCACTGTGCACACATTTGCTTGTTAGTTTGTGCTTGTTCTACGTTTTTTTTTACGCTGTGTATTTTTACCGTCAGTGCAAAGTTACATTCTTCCCAGCGCAGCAGCGCAACCACGCATTATCGATTAAGTTATATTATTATAACAGTGGAATTAATCCTATAATAGGTCCCCAGTATTTGTCATTGTTTGAAGGTAGCAATGTAAATTTTATGTTTAATATTGTGGCTCATTATCTGGAAACGTGTGGTAATCTCTCTGGTGGAATAACCAGGAATCGAGGCTGCAAAATACAAACTACATGTTTCTACTACATTTCGTAGTAATATTTGTCACAATGGAAAGCCTAGGAAGTTTTCAAAAGTTTGTTAATATGTAATTACAAACAGGCAGTTTTGTAGTTCTTAGCCCTGTTTCCTGGTTATTACACAGAAACTACAGCAAAATACATTAGAAGGTTACCTAGGCAACCAGAGCCAGGAATGTCTGCAAGCAATCAGCTGTCAGCTTCAAAGACATGAGTGAGGAACGAATCACTTTGCTCCAAAGCTATGCGTGGATGTATCTTTAAAGCTGTGCATAATTAAAGATGTGACTGCTTTAAGTGACAGGCCTTGTAGAGTGTTTGATATCATTTGGTACAAGGAATCAGCTCTTCTGTTTTTCCAGTAATTACATTTTGCTTTAAGGTTGTTTAGCTGAAAACTAATATCCTATACAATTAATTTACAGTGAATTATAGGTCTATATTCTAACCAGCCCACCTACTGTTAACCCTAACTACTCCACTCAACCCTCTCATTCAACTATTCACATCTCGTTTTAAGAAAAGCCGAGGTGAACACAAAAAAGAAAAAGAAAGGAAAAAAAAGAAGCAAAAGAGGAAAAACTAATGAATCAGTAGTCTTTAAGCCTGTGGGGGATGTTATGGTGGCTATGTGCATCTTTTATTTACAGTATATGGTTTTAAACAAACTTAATATTTGAGTACACACATGTGAGCTAGGACAACATATGTAGTCAAACTGAGTACTTGAAATGGCGAGAAATAGTCTTCATCTGGAATACCTAGGCTTTGTTGTTGCTCAGTAAGTCAAAGATTCAAATTCAAATGCTTAAAATGAAATCATCTGTCTTTAAAGTCCATACCAGATGATCAATGGGGTGTGAGAGAGGGGAACCATCCAACTGAGTTTCACGTCGCCTGTCTTGGAGAACAAAAGAGAGCTGATCAAAGCTTTTCGACTTTCTAACAAGTTTGAGTGGAGCTCAAATTGGAGAAAATCTATTTGAAGTAGAACTCAATTCAAGCCATGACCCGAAGACCCGGGACGCATTTTTAAATTTAATTCAGTAAGTTTGTGTCGTGTCTGTAAGAGCTAGTGTCCTTATTTTCAAGGAAGTTGACTGTGTTGGATACAAAAACGTTTCTGCAGTGGAAGTGTCACCCAAGATGAACCATAACATTACAAGAGTGCATAATCACAGTTATGATACCAGGATATAATATTTATTATGCACAGAGCTTCACTGAATGTAATTTCCGCATTATGAAAATGAGTATTTTGTTTTAATGGATTTTATACTCTTAATAGCTGATAACAAAGACCAGTCAGCATTATTTGCTCTTCTAGCAAAGTAACCAGGTTGAATCTGCTTCTGCACAGGAAAGACATCCCATCTTCACCACCTCAGTGCAGCAGTATGCAAATAAACTATGCATATTGGTGATTACATATTTAATATACATTAACTATACATCTGGGTAATCTCGGAGACTGCAGCGGAATGAATATAAAACACGCTGTTTACTCATGCACACCAACTGGCTGCTGGGTAGCAAAAGCCAGTGAATAGCTAATTAGATGTGCACACTGTTGTTTGACTTAAAGAAACCTCAAAAGAAAAGAGCGAGAGCAGCTAAATGTTATTTTGTTGATTTTAGATGAATCTTGTTTGTGTATATTTATGCATGCCAAAATTATCTATATATATCTATAATCACAGAGACTCTTTAAGTAAATCATTGGCAAGCTTACAAATGAGCGTCACTCCAGGACTTCAATAGGTATGTGCAGCTCAATAAAATGAGCATTCTGCCAATCCAATCAAAATCTGTGGTCAGCCTCCAAATTCATCCACAACCCTGAACTCTTGCTTAGTTTTCCTCATTGTGTAGGAACAATTTTGTTCAATAAGATTCATACAGTAAGATTTTTGTGAGGAATATGATCTCAAAGGGAGGAGAATTGCCAACATTTAGCCTGCTTGATGATTTGGAGCAATGTGGTGACCAGAGGCAGGTGTGCAATTGAAGAGACTATCAGTGATACTGCAGGATGCTGCTGATTGACATATTATCTGGTAGTAAATACATTAGATGATTACCTAGGCAACCAGAGGCTGGTATGTCCACAAGCAACCAGCCATCAGCTCCAGTGAGGAGTGAATCGCCTGAAGCAAGGACTCTGAGACGCATCAAGTTAGTATAAAAGGCCAAAGGTTTACAGAGGTAAATCCAGAATAACAAATTATTCTGAATTCAAAGTTAATCTATCGATCTATCTATCTGTTGTTCCCAGCAGAGTAACTGAGAAATTCCCAGCATTTTACACTTGCTACTGTTATGTTGGGTGGGTATGGGAAATGTAAAATCAAGTGTTTTTTGAGCTTGTCCATACTACAAAATCTGTCTCAGTTAAACAGGCTTTACCATTCTTTTTAAGTTTTCTCTCGTGTGAGACTCATGCATTATAAAGTGGAGTACTCCTTTTAAATATACATCTAAAGAGATTTTATTTTTAAATAAATTAACTAAGTTGTAGAAGCACAGATGGTTTTAAAGTCCAAAAGTGTGCTCACCTTTGCCCTGGCAGAAGTCCAGCTGTAGGATGGTCTGTAGCAGCGAGTCGGTATTGAGAGTGAGGTCAAAGTCAGGGCCAACCTTTGGCTCCAGGGCCCCTTTAACCCACTGGTCTTGAGACGACGTCACTCGCTTGATCAGGGCATCTGAGATCTACACAAACACATACAGTGGGCAAGTTGAAGTATGCAGACGCAGTATAGATTCAGCAATGGTTTACTCGTAAGAAGTAAAGAATGAAACTAAACACTGGAAATGAGAGCACATTCATTCAATATTTATATACTTTTAAATACACTTGAAAATATCAGATACCCTCCCTGCATACAAAGTGGATTCTCCATTTCACTGGCCCGGCTTCCATACACTGTGTCTGACAGGTGAAATGAGGCTCACATTAGTGCAGTTCAAATATTTAAAGATATGAATTAGACCCCTGATCTGTGTACAAGACCAAAAAAAAAAAAAAAACCCAAAAAATC
>VVHJ01002781.1:18664-28705 GCA_015107715.1 Tylochromis polylepis | reverse complement strand
AATCAGCTTAATTTTTAGTGGTTGCTTCTGTTTTTATTATATGGTCTACCTTCTTAATCCTCTATGATTGGAACAGCAAGATTAGTTGGTAATTTTATTTATTTTTTTAAGTTTTAGAGGTTTTGCACACATTGTTATCCCATTCTTTGATCCATTTTTTTTTGTATTGCAATAGTTACCTAAACATCTATTGGACACATCACTTAGGACTGTGTTTTGGTAAATTTACCTTGTTCATGCTCAAAATAAAGGCTGTATCAAATGGAGTTAAACTGCTACTTGAACTTACAAAACAGTTTACTAGTGTAAATATTGATAGCCTTAAAATTATGACAACATCATTTAGAAAACTGAGCTTCTGCTGCAAGTGTACAGATGCATGATGAGAGCTCTTAGTGTGCCTGTCTTTTAAAAAGCCCACATCTAAGCCCGCAGTTTTTAATTGTTATTTTTAGTATTTACAGAATGAAAATCTCATTTTGAATGTCACTTCTGACTTTCATTGCTCCCTTATCTGATAAGGAACTCGTCTTTTTGCTCCCCTTTGTTAACAGTCCTGCAGGATATTGCTCAACTTTTTCCTTGTGTGCCTGAAACTAAAGGACTAGGCCACGAATGTTTTTTCAACAGTGTTTTCATTGTTTGTTCATGTCAGCACCACACCCAGCTCGTTCTGCTCCAGCAGCCCCCAAATGCTTCTCGTCATTAATACCTGTCCACTTTTGTGCAGAAGGAATTAAAAATAAGCGAGATTGTGTTTTTCTTTGGATTATTTCCATTCAAAGGCTTTCCCTTTTCTGATCATGCTTGTATTCAAAAAATATCTCTTATCCAAAACCTACAGTTCTTCACTGGAATCCACTCCTCTGAGCTCAGTCCAGATGATACCATTTCAGAAATATTCCACCCCAAAAATCCAAAGGTTCATATCATAAGGAGATTGCAAAACACACAAGCAGTTATGTAAACACTCGCTGAAATCACACATTTTCTAAAGCCATACCTGATTATAAGAGTGCAGTGGTGTTATCTCAAAGACAACAAGGCAAGTTGTGCTCTGACTGGAGTTGATGATTGCAATATTTGAGCATGATTGTTGCAAAAGTTTGGAGGTACCATTCTTTTTGCTGTAGCCAGCTGAGGGTGAGAAGTGACAGTGTTCCACACGTTACTTTTTAACTGATGAGCGCTCATGTAACCATGCTTTTGCACTTAAAATAAATGCAGCAGAAGCTTTAACTCTCTGAAAATGTGCAAATGCTTTCAAAAAGAAAGACTTCTGTCCGTGCAGACCATCACTCATATCACAGGACACTTTATTAGACACCTTAGTAGGACTGGTTTGGAACCACTTTTACCTTCAGAACTGCTTCAGTCCTTCATGGCATAGATTCAACAAGATGCTGGAAATAGATTTTGGTCCACATTGACTCGACAGCATGGCCCAGTTTCTGCAGATTTCTGTGCTGCACATCCACGTCCCTTGCCATGTTCAAGAAACCAGTTTCGATCATTCGGCCCAGCATCACCAACCTAAACTGTTAATACAAGGCAAGAGCCACGCGTTCATGGAGCGGCCAGTGAGTACAGAGCATGACAGCTGAAATTTGTCACTGAGCTACATTATTAGACAATGTGTTCTCATACCATGGTGTCACATAACTGGAACATTACACATCCGGCTAGTTTGTTGTTAAAGGTCATTTTTAGCTTCAACGGCAGGATTTTCTATGTGAGATTCCTAGAAAAATTTAAAAGTGTGGCATGTTCTGCAATCTAGGACCACAACTGAGGGTTTTTATCACCCCTCGTCTTATCTCAGGCACACCTCTTCACATACATCAGCTGGCAACAAAAGTCCCAACAGCTAGTTGCGCAAATGCTGGGACATCATGGATATGAAATGGAAACATATATCATACAATAATCTTTTACTTTAAGGACAATTTTTTCAATATTTTGGGGCAGCAGGATGATAGGAACATACTGCAGACAGAAAAAGAAATAGTCTGGCACATTAGCCTTATTAAAAGCCAGAACAAATTGCTTTACATTTTGTTTTCCCCCCCGCCCATGCATAGCCGGGCCCAGTTCCTGCTCTTTATTACTATCTACTTATCTACTCTCTGATCTCTGCAGTTTTCTCAAAATTTCAAAGTATTCCCTTATTTCAACATAATAACAAATAAGAAAATTGTGTAATTTTATCATATCATCAGCAATCCTCATACCAACTTTGGTCTGCATGAGTGTGATTGTTTATTTAAAAGGTGAGACCAAACAGCAACAAGATAGAACAGCCAAGAGGAACATAATCTCTCGTATGTCCAGAGTTCAGGTTATTTTAAAGGCCTTGGGACACGATATGCTTTTCTTTTTACTTCTCAGTGTTTCTCTAGCAGAGCTGACAACTAAAATAAATCTTTAACTGTCTATGCAGTGGGAGAATTTCCTGTAGAAATGTTTTATGAGCGTGTCGTGGGTGGTGCCATCAAAGTCTTATTATGCAAAGCAAGAAGAGTATCTGCTGACAAGCTGCGATAAAGCAAAACTTGAAGTGAATATAGGTATTTACATTTTATGCTTCTTTATATTTCATTTCCAGTGAAGGAGGTAATTTTCAGCCACTTAGCGATGCACAGATCAGCTACTGGCTCACAAAGACCCTTGAGTAAAAAAAAAAATGTAAAAGTTCACCATCTCTTTGAAACGCTGCAGAAAATCTGTTGCGCAAGTAGAATAGTGTGTGTCAGAGTGATCATGCATTAACAGGTTACTCTTTTTTTAAGTTATTGAAACTCACTTTGAACTTTAGTATTTAATATACAACTAAATCCTCTCCCACATCTGTACAGAGAAGCTCTCAGATTGACATGTGCAAAATTAACTTTTAACAATCATCTACTTGGAGGGTTTCCCCACATGAGGCATCCTGTGTCTGGGAAAAAGTCCAACCATCATTCCCAAGAAAATTTGCATATTTTGTCAGGTTCCTTGGAAGAGACTAGAGTCTCTTACCACACCTAATCAATTTTCATAGTTGTGATAGCCATCAGTTTGTTTAAAACCATTAGAGTGGTTGATCTCTGTAATAAAAAACAAAATTGCCCGAGCAATTATGGTTTTAAGACATCCAGTAAATGTTTGTAGTCATCCAGATGATGCCAGATTCCATTAACAGAAGCACTTGCTGCCAGCAGTCACATACAGGGTTATGCATATGCATAAATGCAGGGTTACTTTCTTCATGGCTGAGCAACCCATGTCCATTTAGAAAGACATTAAATAAAAACTTATATCTGTACAAAGTACTTAAGATCATAGATGTGATTTCTTATTATTGTATCCTAAATTACCCACCTGGTGTGGTCTCTCTCCCACTGTTATAATTTGAATTTTAGAGGAAACCAGTTCTTGTGAAAGTTTTTTGTCAGCAGTGATGAGATGGTATCGGTTATCTTTGAATCTGACACAGTCTTTCAAGGCAGCCTAAAAAGTCACTGCTGGTGAAGCACAGCCAAGATTTTTAAAGCTGTTATCACTGCATCTGCTGTCACTACAGCAGCACATTCTTATTCAGGGTGGAGATTCTGAGGAATAACAAACCTTTCACTCTTACTGGCAGTGATTCTTGTGTTCACATGCTTTATTAGGTTTCGTTTTCAAGTCAGTTTTTTTAGAGTTTTTGGTAAACAACTTTCTGTGATGATGGACAAGATCGTGTTATATAATATACAAATTTGATTTGGCGTGCAAAAATTGAAGTCAGTCTTTGAAGTCAGTTGTCTGAATACACAAAGAGCAGGGCGTCTCAGAATAACAGCACAGGTCAGCCTGGACACGAAGGAGGACTGTACTGTATTGTAGTGGCACTCAAAATAGAAATGATTGTGACTTATTTCTATTATTATTATTTTTCCCACACTGCACCATTGCACTACATCTTAGCGTTCTCCAACCTGCCATATCGAACGGTTATACGGTAACCGTGGTTCTCTGAGTGAGAGACAATCCCTTCCTCTGTGTATCCAAAGGGCTTGCAAAAAAGCAACAAAAACACTGAAGTGGGAACATAAATCTTCTATTTATTGCGCGAGATAAAAGAGATACAAACTCTGCATTAGAACACACAACTTTTAAACCTTTATTTCACGTCATGTTGTTGATGCATTATTGTCAGTATTTTCTTTTTGCTTGCAGTTTGGTGTGGCAAAACAATAAATAAATGGTTTGCGTTAGGAAAAGATTATGATTTGTTCAAAAAGTGACCTTTTTACAAAGTTACATGAATCTTAACAATGTTTAAACTGCTCAGTTTTGTAGGTTACAAAGCTGCCAAGTTTGGTTAAAACTGAAAACACCACTACACATTTACATGCACTCACTGAAAGGGCTGCTGAAGATCATTAACTTTAAAACTCATTGTAGGTCACAAGTTCCACAAGCAACATTTCTAATTGTTTTTGTTTGGGGAGTGGAACAGTCTTGCAAGAAAATGCATTGTTAGACGTCAGTGCAGACTATGAAACTCTGCATGGAAACAGACTTTACAAGTAAACTCAACTGGGGACCTTTAACATACGGCAATCACTTTTAACAGTTGAATAATGCAAGACTAAAACAATGCATGATGCATCGGGTGCATAATGAGTTCTTTTGCTTTTCATAAAGTGCATTTTTGCAGACAGAACTAAAGAAAAATATAGGCTCTGAGTGATTTTCCATTGCTGATTTTTGGTTTCAAAACCTTAACCTCTGCAGTGGACAGCATAGCAGCAGCTTAAGCTTTGCATAAAACAAGTTCATCTAAGATGCTTATGTGCTCACTGTAACTGACGCCAACCTGACATAACTGGATAACTCAGGAGACTCTGTGATATTATGAATTTTCCTCGGAACTGTGTGCTGCACGATATAAATATCAACCCAGCTTTGGTTTGGACTTGATTTTCGAGATTATGGATGCTGTTTTTCTTTTTCAGTTTTTAGACTAAAATCTACATAACATCAGACGTCTCTAATCTTTTTATATCAAACATACTATCTGAGTTTTTCACCAGGAATCTGAACATGTTTGAAGGGGAATAGTTCCACACAAGATCAAAAGATTCACAGTTGGTGCTATTTCAGTTACCTGGAGACTCCACAGTGTTGAAAGTAAATACACTTGCTTATTCTTTGTTGCTGACATTCACTATGATGTTTAAAAGCACATAAGCTGCAGACAACGGTGATGAAAACAATATTTAAAGGTCAGGGTGAAGGCAGGTGAGGCAAGTTTTATGCTAAAGAAGAATTACGTGTTGGTAGTGTTGACCTTAAGAACCTGTTCTGCAGATCTGCATTCATGCAAGTAATGCTGTTAACTCACTTTATTTAATCTGTGATGAATGGTTTCAGTTTGTTTCTTTGTCCTAGTGAATTTTTCTTTAAAACCTTTAATCCTAATATTCTCAGACACTTTGTGAGCAATGTAGCAAATCTGAAGTCCAGAAGTAAACTCAGATTTTATATTTCAGAACCCTCCCTTAGTTACGCTCCTTGGCTGCTGTGGGCTTCTCATGTTTATGCACCGCTGTGCATTTAATCATCAGTTATTATTAACCTCTGGCTCTTTTCCATAGTGTGTCTTTTGTCCCGTTTCCCTCCCCTCACTTCCATCCACTCGTGGCAGCTGCCTGCACCTCCCTGAGCCTGGTTCTGTCAGACATTTCTTCCTGTTAAAAGGGAGTTTTTCCTTCCTACTGTCGCCAGGTGCTTGTTCATCTGATTGTTGCGGTTTTCTCTCTATTATTGTAGGGTCTTTACCTTACAACATAAAACCCTTGAGGTGACTGTTGCTGTGACTGGGCACTAAGTAAATAAAATTGAATTTATTATCGAGAAGAGAAAAGCAACACTTCCCAAGACTGTTAAAAAGCGATGCTTTCAGCCCAGGTGATAGGCCTTCTCCCTCCTTAAGAAAGACTACCTTAAAAGAACTCACCTGGGGTCTGGATCAGCTTTTACTGGCTATAATGAGTAACATTAGGTTGTCTTTCATTTGCTGTTGTTGGAGTATTTGAAGCACCTCTTTGTGCTTTCCTTGTATTTATATATGCAAACAATAACACAAGAGCTCATTGCTCTTGTGATGAGTTGGTGTTACATCCCCCAGGAGGATGCTGGTTTTCCCTTGTGAAATAATGCCTTGTGTTCTGTCTAGGCTCCACCTCCTCTGTCCTGACTGGGTGCTGCTTCCTGAATCAACCTAATCGCCACTCAGCAGAGCCCTATATAATGCCTTTGGAGCTGTGTTTCTGGGCCTTCTGGCCATCTTGACTGCCATTCTTGTGCAGGCTTACATGCCTTTGAATTGTATGTGTATCTTATGTGACTGTCCTCAGACTGCCTGTAGGGGAGAGCTGCCTTTTGTTTTGCGATCCCTGTTTATGTGTTGGTTAGGTAGATTATTGTTGTAGGTTATATATTTTGTTTTCTTTGGAGTTAGGCAAGTTCCTTTTATTTTCTATTAGGGATGTTTTGTTTGTTATATTGGCCTTAGCTCTCCCTGAAGTTAAATATCAGTCTGAACCAGAACTTTAAGACTAGCAGGAAATAAACCTCTAAAACTGCCACCACTGCCACTCCTCCTTCACTATTTTAACTTTATGTTAGTCCCTTCTATCCCCTAGACTAGCCAGGGGACGTAACGGTTGGTCTTATAATACTATTCTCTTAACTACTTGGAGCAGAATTTGTTTCCATCACCATGTACTAAATAGAGGACATCCTGGGCTTTTCCCATTGATATCTCAAGTGTTTGGGTGGCTTCTATTACTGCCAAAGAGGAAGGAAATCAGAAAAAAAAAGTTCAGTGGGAAGATTCTCTTTTCTTCAGTTCTCAGGAGGTTATCATAGAAGGTAAATGATTCCAGTTCTGACTGAAGACCTTCCCGTAAGTCCAAAGGGACAAAACAGGAAAAAGGGGGAACAGCAGGGATGCAGAGAGAAAAGATGAAGAATGTCAACTATTATTTCTTTATTCTCAGGACAATCCCCCACCTCCTGAGTGGTGCACTTAGGGACTTGGCTTGAAGTTGCTGATGCAAACATGAATCATTCTGATGAAAATCTCACCAGCATGGTGAAACCACAGCATGCCTCCTCCTGGGATTCTTTAGAAAGCTGCAAGATGCTAAATATATCCGTGTGAATGAGTGAAAGGGTCAGTGAATATCCAGAGAAAGCCAAAAGAGCATAAAGTGCTTAATAGGTTACTCACTTTAGTACCAGAGATGATTTAATGCTGGACCACTGATGTATCTGCCTATTTACAGTGTGCTATATCTATTTCAAGACACTTCTTCAGCATTGTTACTTATTCCTAATAAGTGCAATATTCAACAGAGTGAAGAGACTCAAACTGTACAGCAGGGCCCCCTAGTGTGCTGCAGAGCCACTGCAGGTAGGGTGGTGCATGTGGGGAATTGTGTTGGTAAGTTTGACTTTAAAAATACAGAAATAGCCTTCCCTTCTTTCTTTACAGTCTCTGGATAAAAGTCAGACTTTAGAAAAGTGCCTGCCGTGCAGGTGGTGGATATTAGTTATGCACTTTCTGGTATACTGTCAAGTATTACAATTAAGGGTTAAAAAAAAACAACAAAAAAAAACTTTTGAAGTGCAGGTGAGAACACCAGGAGAAATTAGCTGCACAGCTCAGTGGTGAAACCATAGCCAGAACAAACCTTGCATATATATGCAAGGTTTGAAGCAGGTGTGTTAAACATGAGACCTAGGGGCCAGAACTACTGCCAAAATGTCTAATACCACCCGGTGGTATGGTGAGAATTGCAGTGAATATCTTCAGTTTTCTAATAAACTGCACTGTTGTACCTGTATTACTACACAGCTGCAAAAATGTACAGAAGGTCAAAGTATTTTTGACCTTTACAAATCAAATGAATTATATCCATTAAAAATGATATTATTTATTTTGAATAATTTTGAATAACTCACGTATAACTGTTTAATTCAATAACTTTATAATAATTAATAACAAGTGAGCTTTAACTTTACCGTGTGAACACTTAACTGGAGTCAGTTTGACACCCCTGGAGTGAAAGTGTGTCTGCTCCCCCTTGTGGACAACTTACAGAATTCAGAGGCTAATTCAAAGCGCTTGGAAACAACAACAAAACAAACAAACAATATGGCTACTTACAAAACAAACTAAAATAAAATAAAAAAAATATACAGGAAATGCTGTTAGATAAAGTCTTTGGGAAGCATATGCATTTGAACAACACTAAATATAAAAAAAAAATCATAATAAAACATTTAATAACTGATTCTGAGAATCCTGAAAATATAACAGACGTGTAACCTTTGATTTTCAACAATTCAAGGCCCTAAACTTTATCAGCAAAGGAACAAGAAACAGAATGACTTTACAACAAGAAAAAAATATTGATTTTTTTATAATTCATTCCCCCCATTAACTTGTTGAGCAGCTTCCTGCTCAGTGGCTCTGGGTGCAGGAGGTGGTGGGTGCTGCCTTGACATCAGCTCTTCCTTAAAAGTCTCTGACTCAGGCAGTGGCTGACGGGTAAAGAAGGACCCCCTGCAATCCTGACAGAGATACAAGCATATTTATTGCATTACACATCTTGGCCTAAATGATATTAACGAAACATTCTGAAGATCATTACAGCCATTTTTTTCAGCACATCTTTCATGTAGTGTAGTAGAAACAGTGGCTTACAGCTGGAGGTCCAGGCGCTAGTGGAGAAGGGTACAGGTACCCAACAGGTACAGGGGGCAGCCACGGCATGTTGGGCAGGAACCGTGGAGATGGAGATGAATAGCTGCTGGGGTAACACCCTGGCATGCTGACTGGAAAGTGAATAAGAGGCAGAGGTGCCATCTGCCTGAATTCACTGAAAAAAGGTAAATCTGGAAGGAAAGATAAAACATTAAATAACACACCGATCCTTACTCAACTCAACACTGAAAACATTTTTAAGTTACTTCTGGATAAGTCTAAATTTTGAGTTATTAAGTCTATTTTTTTTTTTAATTCAGTGGCAGAAACAGGCTTCCACACCTCACCCATAATTTTGCATTAAGATAAAAATACACTCTAAAACACAAAGAATTTAAAAGATCAGATGAAATGAGAAAAATAAGATATTATTTATTTAGCCCAGGAAATTCCTAAAAAATAATGAGAATAGCTCAATAAATATTGTAAATAAATATAATACAACAGACAAAGACGGTCAGTAAGATTACCAAAAAAAAACCCACACAAAATTAGAAGCACAATGGAAAAGAAAATAGAGATGAATTTGCATGGATGTACACCGAAATCAAGAATGATTATGAAAATATTATCTGTTATTGAACTGTCACATATATTATACAGTATATTAACAAATACAGTTTATGAATGTAGTTTACACTATTTTATTATATAGTTTATTGGTATATAATAGAATAATAATACAAATTTTACTATTAAATATTTTTAAAATATGTGCACTGAATCTTTCTTCGTGTGGGTGCAACTCCAGCTCAACTTTGTGACAAGAATAATCAGCAAAGACCATAAACAAAATTATTCAATCAAAATATTCTGCTGAAATATTTAGAACTGAAACAGTTGGTCTAATAATTGATTAGATTATTTTTTTTGCACATGCATGGCACTGGGTCAGCTGCAGGGGGCTTCACAAGTTCTTCTTCAGCCAGTGTGCAGGTGTCATACACGCGACTACTGACCTAACTGACCCTGTTACTTTTATACTTTTAAATAAGTCACAGTAAAATCTTAAATGTTGCACTTTGTATGAATTAGCATATCAGTGCTCCATAAAGTTTAAACCTGCAAATTGGAAAACAGTATTTTTTTAAAATCCCACTTTAGCCCCTCTTAATGTCCTTCTAAAGATCTTACATTTGTCAAAACACAAGTCAAACTATTCTCACACGTTTGTCTCTTTCTTTGTGCAGTGGATTGGAGAGGTTTTTTTTTTTTTTTTTTCATTTTTAGATGTGTAT
>VVHJ01002781.1:6414-18644 GCA_015107715.1 Tylochromis polylepis | reverse complement strand
TTTTTTTTGTTTTGAGAGTTTTTTTTTTTTTTTTTTACATTTTAGATGGGTATTTAATTCAGAAGCATGATTTTAAATGCATATGTGGATGTATTAAAAACAAATTTTAAAAAAACATGTCTATCACCTATGAAGGCTCGTTTCATCGACATCCATAAATCAGAATGTCAGATTATTATTTCAAAATTTCAATGTAATTCAAATTTCTGAGAAAATAACTCTAAATTGAGATAATAACCTGCCATTTAAAGCTAAAAAGCTATTAAGAAAATCTAATAGCTATATAGTAACTGGACAGTTCACTTAATTCTGCCAGTCAAAACTTTGTGTTTATTGGCAGAAACAAGCTCCCATACCAATGCATGCTAATACGGGACAGAGAAAAGGATGATGTTGGAGGCAAACCCTCTCTCAGTTTAGTTTTATAATTATTTTGCTAATTCGTGTTTGCTGGTGTTTAGAGGTCTGCTTACATTAACGACTTTCCCTCTTCATATTAACCAGTCCACTGAGCTCAACGTTTCATGTTTCATATTTAACAGTATTATTCAATTCAATTCAATTTTATTTATATAGCGCCAAATCACAACAATAGTCGCCTCAAGGCGCTTTATATTGTACAGTAGATCGTACAATAATAGATACAGAGATATTAGCTTACTGAGAGGTGTAAATTTCCCACCAGCCGACGGCAGCACATCCCTGCTGTCCAAGCCGGACTCGGGCTGTCCTCCCGGCTCAGGCCTGCTCCAGGGGTCGGCATGTTTGCCTTTCTCCGGGCCTCCTTCCGGTGGCGGGCACATCGGTGCAGATGTGGATGGAGCACCTCCATCTGGGCTCGAGGTCCTAAAAGCCTCGTCCCCCTGCTCGTTAACCCTTCTGGCTCCGGGTTGCGGCTCTTTCTTGGCTTTTTTCATTTCCCTCTGGAGGGCGGTGATCTTCGTCCTCTCCGTTATCAGGTAGCACTTCCAGCACTGGCACTTCAAGAAAGGGCAAACTTTTGTGTGGCCCTTCTTCGGGACGATAATCCCGTGGTGTCGGCACCGGGAGCATTTTGGCCTCCCTTCGCAGTCGTTTGTCCCTGCGGAGTCTTTAGGTAAAGACATGGGTATTTCATTAACCGTGGTGTCCGCAATAAATCAACCAAATGGGCCCACTCATGTGACTCAATGTGAACTATGTTTAAAAAAGAAAAGAAGAGAGAGACAGAGAGGGAAAAGTATCATTTTCAAGTCTGGGAAGTCTGTCACTCTCATTGTCCCACGGGCAGTGAGCCAATCAAGTGCTGATTTACTCAGTTTGCTTTTTTACTGTCAGAGTAGAGCAATTGATTGGTCAGAGCAGGCTGCTATTGGCAGGTCACTCGGGTCAAAAATGTTTGTCATTACATCTCAGAACGAAATGTACATTTTAGACAAATTTTTGAAAAATAATAATAAGCCTACAGTAGACAGTTCTTTGTACAGTATGAATGTCACTCGTATAATTTCGTTAGGGTGAGGGTAAGTTTAGTATACCAAAACCTTGGACTCTTTTTTTTTTTTAATCCACCCAGTGCAGGTGTCAGCTGCAAAGTATTTTTTTTTTTTCCATTGTGCTGTGCAGTTATAACACCTGTTTAAGTAACTGGGTCTCTTCAGCTGATTACAGT
The DNA here is from genome assembly GCA_015107715.1 of Tylochromis polylepis. Classification (NCBI taxonomy): domain Eukaryota; kingdom Metazoa; phylum Chordata; class Actinopteri; order Cichliformes; family Cichlidae; genus Tylochromis; species Tylochromis polylepis. The sequence goes on along the minus strand of VVHJ01002781.1, from coordinate 16,993 downwards.
GAAGCCCTGCACAATCTTGTATCAGCCTCCATAACATGTAAATTTAAGGGCCTTGCGGTGCTATATAGATAAAAATAAATTGAATAAAATGTATACAGACTATGCTCTACAGCGAGAGCCTGACAGCAAGTCTTTCCGGCTGTCTCGTTTTAAACAATGCATCTGATGACAGTGACATGTTGAGGTAGTTTTGAGAGACATAAGATGTGGTACTGGTTTGCATGAAGCATTTCAAGAACTAGACTTGGTGTTTAGAAATATTTTAAGGATAATTTGGGGAATGAACCAAAGAAACCAAGAAAAAGTGCACACTTGTGCACTTTTATTTAAGGTAGATTTTGATTATTTTCAGGTTTTTCAAGCAGGAGCAAGTTAACAGAACAGGCAACGCATCCGTGTTATCTTCTAGACAGAAATCTGATATATAGCCTACTTATGTAAATGAAATCCTATTTAAGAAATTATTGATTTATTACAGTTTAATTGTAGTTAGAGCCTCTTTGAGGGCAGCAAAATGTTTGAGGAGAAACTCTAAGATGTTGAAATCAAAGATTTGAATACCTCTCATCTTTTACTGCCCATCAGAAAAAAATGTAAGCAAATTCTTAGCAGATTTTACACACAAATGAGTTCAAGCATAGCCTGAGGGACATATTAAGACTCTCCAAGACATACTTATAGAACAAATGGTTTACTGAACAAGCCTTTTGACTGAGAAATTTTAGATTTTTTTTTAAGCAGATACTGTTTGAAAGAAATGTTTCATTTTCATGTTAATTTCCTGGCTCAGAATGGGTCTTTTTTTTTAACTACATAAAAATAAAAAATGTCCCATAAATTTGAGTACATGAAAAACAAAAAGTTACATTTTTAAAAATGTGTTGTTATATTTTTAGATCTGAATAGCTCTTTTCCTGCTACTTATCAACAACTGCTTAATTTATTTTTGTTGTAACTAAAGTTTTTTGTTTTATTTACATTGCAAAAAAATCAAGCTGTAGCTATAGCACATCAAACATGCCTCTTATAAAACAATCCACACATGAAGAAAATTAAATCAACCATACCTTTAACCATAGATTTAAATCAAAGAAGAAGAAAAAAATGAAATAAATAGTAAACCTCTCATGTTAGCTCAGCTCCAGATAAGCTCCTGTCATCATCAAGTAACTTGACACTGAAACGTTATCACAATACTGGATAATAATGCAATTTTTGTACAAAATTTTAATTTCAGCATGTTACACATTGGAATTGTCCTGAAAAAATTCAAAAGTTTAACTCTCCCTCCGTCGTTAACTGCTACACATTTCAATTCAATTTTGACAAAATCCAGTTGCAGATCAAGCATATGGATAAAATCAAATGAATCTGGCTTAAATTATTTATTTTTTTCTCATAACTTTTATTCTTTTGGATTTCAATCTATAGCTAAGGGGCTCAAGTCTGGCCATCGATGCGTTACATCCATGCTGACCACCTACTTAAATTCAGCAAAATTAAGATAAGGTGGCAGGTTTTAGACGCAGGCTATGATGCACCTACTAAAACATATTTTTTCTAATTCAGAGTGTAGGCTGCACATTTTTTACAGTCATTTACATCAATGCTAAAATGAAAAATATTTGTAAAGATGTTTTTCATTTCTATATTCATGTAGTTTATTTTATTTTAAATCGAAGCCACTGGAGATGGGCAAAAGAGCTGTTTGAGACCCCCTGCTCTCACCAGCTCTCTTTACTAAGCTGTCTTTAACTTTCTCCACTGTCATATACAGACTACAAATAAAAATAAAGTTTAATTATAGTATTCAATTATTAAACCCCCATTAAACTAGTCTATTTCGATTTACTTAAAAAGTCAGACCAATGCGCCAACAATTTTAATCAGTGCATATGTTGCTCATAGTTGACTGAAAACTCCCAAATATTCTGCACTAAGTGCCAGCATTACAATGAATACACTTGAGAAAACATTTCATTTTCCTGTTTATTTACACAGGGTGGGTGTTACATTAAAATTCCTCGTCACCATTTTTATTATAAATACACCATTTTAAACAAGGCTTGACGACCCTCAGTAAAATACATCCTTCAAACCTTTCAAAATATAACAAAACAAAATGCTTTAATGGATACAGATGGATTTCATTTTTGCACCTTTTAAATGTTAGTAATTCATGCACGTTTAGAGTATGAAAATAAAATGATACAGATCCAATGTGTTTACAAAGGAGATTCAACTGAAAACAGCTATACGTAGTGTAAAATACAAATACTGGGTCTGGTGCAAAGCTTAAAGGTCTTTCTCAAAGAAATGCTGACTCATGGCTTATAGCAACTGCGCTCTGTATAATCATCAGTATACTGTACAGACATTATTTGCCTTTGAAGGGGGAAAAAAAAATACTTGAAATATTTTTGACATCCTGTAACGGACTGTAAAAAGGCTTACCTGATAACACACTATTTATTAAATTATGGATAGCACTGCTTTTTCAGTCAGTTTACAGCATGAAACATCTCCTAATACTCATCAACCCAGTAAAGTGTTAAACAGTATTTTGCAGGCACTTACAAAGCATGGTTTAGGCCTTTAAATAAGTTCAAGGTTAGATGCAAGTTTCAAAATGGTCCACTGTTAAAACAAACTGATAAAGTATTATATGCGCAAATGTATTTCAGTGCTGTTGCATAAAATTTTTGATTACAGTGAAGGTCAAAGTCCAAATTACACCATGGGTCTCTGGAAGACATCTGAGCAAGGTGAACTGTGGAACAGAAGAATTCAACACAAACATTAGACTTCTCTGAATTACACAATCACAAAATCTAAAGTAATCAAATGATAAATGTCTACCTACCTTTTAAAGTGTCCAGAAAGGCTGGAATTTAATTGTGTTGGTCTTCAAGTTTAATGTGTAAAGTCCAGAAGTGTCTGACGGTGTTAATGGTCATATTAAGCTACATTATCATTTCATTTGTGGGAGCTTACTCTTGGAAGTCCAGTTTTAAGACAGACAAATGGGAATGGAGAAGACTTCAGTACGGGTCGAGTCTATACGGCAGTGTTGCCCAGGAGAGAAAAGATCTTGAGGCTTGGCATCCTTAAAGCAGTTGAATTAATCATCAGGAGACTCAATATTCTGCTCTGCAGAGTTGCTTTTTATCTTTCCTTAGATAAAATTTTCAGAAGTATACACATGTACAGGAATTTGAGTTTGTACATCCAATTTGGTTCTAACAGTTTAAGCTAAGGGTCATGAACACTTTTGGTTACAGTGTAACACAGTATTTCATTTAAGTGTTTTTGGAACAGTAAATGCTTATGATGTTAAACTTAAAAAATATCATGTGCACTTGAAACATCTGTGATAGATACTGAAAATAATGAGCGGTTGCTAGCTGCTTACAGTACATAATGAGAAAGTCTGATGAGATAGCATAAACACTAAATGTAAATGTGACATATGCAATAAACAAAATTATTCAACTTTAAAGTTAAATATTGAAAGTCATGTAACAGCCCCATGCAGAGCAGAATAAAGGTAGTCTTTATTCCACTGAGAGTTAGGCATCTGGTGAGCATTGTGGCTTTTATAGCATATCCTTCCCTTACAAATTCCTTCCTTTCAGATCAGTATCTGCGGCCATAGCTTGGGGAACTGTAGGAAGAAGAAGAGAAGGTTGTTGTGAAGCTTGATCCTGTGGCATCCATGCTGCCTCTTCTGGAGCCTGACCTGGAACCAGTTCTAGAGCCAGACCGTGAACCAGTAGCAGAGCCAGACCCACTGATGCTATAGGGACTGTAAAGGCCTTTGCTTGACTGAGATGAGGCTTCAAGTAGTCGCAGACCAGTTCCCTCCTCTGTCATGCTCCTTTCAATTGCATCCTTGTAGGAAATCTTCAGCTTGGTTTTAGGGCACGTGAGGTATTTTGAATATGCACTAACGTCTCGTAACTTCTGTGCAGTGCGTGCATCTAAGGTGCCCTTCCTCACGGCTTCATCTATGGAGACTCTGCCTGTAGCATCCGGTTCAATCAACCCACCAGTGAGATACTGGACCTCTAGGAACCGCTGTCCGGCCTCATAGTACAGCCAGCCTTTCTTTAGAGCTTGGGCTGCTGACATTTTGGTTTTAGTCCTTGGATCTTCAAATCCATTGTACGCCTTCTGAGCTAAACTGATACGGTCCACCATAATTTTATCCACAAGCCCTTTATTCATTGCATCCGCAACTGAGAATTTCTCTCCAGTGTTTGGGTCGATGATGCCTCCTGTGCAGGCCTGAGCTTCCAGCAGCCTTTGACCTGTTATATTGTCCACAAGGTTTCTGTGAATGGCCTCTGTGACAGACACCTTCTCTAATGTCTCTGTGTCTAAAATACCAGCTATAGGGCCAGTTTCCTCTGTTGGGTCATTCCATGTGGTTGCTGGTGTTTTTATGGAAGGTACTGGGCTCATGGGGTAGGAAGAAGAGGAGCCAAAGGAGGATGAACGTGATCTGCTTCCGCTCATATTTCCAGACAGCATGTCTGCAAATTCTGTGATGGACAGCATTCCTGATCGATACTGATCCAGGGCCGACTTATCAATCAAGCCCCTTGAGATTGCGTCATCGATATCATACTGTCGACCAGACCTCCTATCAATGATCATGGATTTCACAACTCCATCAGATGAAGTGATAGTAATTTCCTCCCATTCACACTCCTGCTCTGCAAGTTCTAGATAAGTCTGGTGGTCAATAAGTCCTTTCTGATACGCTTCATACACAGACATCTCTTTGCCAGACTCTGGATCGACGATGACAACCCTTCGTTTGCGAACAGAAGATTTGGACGATGTCTTTCTCTCACGCTTCTTTTCTTTCAGCAGCAGAAGAGCAAGGCCAGTCTCTGGGTCTATCATACATCTCTCCATCAGCTGCAGGTAGGTGAGGTTTTCCTCAGTGTTGGGGTCAAAGAAGCCCTTTGTGTCATCTGAAGGGTCAGTGAGAATAGCATTCATTTCTTCATCAAAGAGGCCACGCTCATACGCTGTTTCTACTGGCAATCGGAGACTCTCCTGCGGATCAATTATTCCACCAGTAGCAATCTGAGCCTCCAGCAGACGAATGCCATGGTCTTTCAGAATGAGTCCCTTTTTCATTGCCTGGAAAAGAGAGATAACCTTGCCAGAATAAGGGTCTTTGTAGCCTGTCACAGCTCGCTCAGCTGAGAGGAGTTTGTCTTTAAACTCTGGGCCAACAACACCCATTTTAACAGCTTCATTGACATTTAGTTTTAGGTTCTTAATTGGATCAATTACATAACCTGTGGCGGCTTGAGCCTCAAGAAGCTCAAAGGCAGTCCCTGGTCTGATCATGTTTTTCTTCATTGCTTGGTAAATTGACAGACGGTCTTTGCTTGATTCTACATACACACCAGCAATACAGCTGATTCCCTCAAGGTATTTCTTCACATCCCTGCTGACCTCCTCCACTGTGATGATCCCCTCAGTGAGCTCACTGTATGTCTTTTGGTTGATAATCTGCGACCGGAGCAGCTCATCCACAGTGATTTGTTTTCTGAGACCCTTAAAGAGAAGCCTTCTGTCTGCCAGTGAAAGCAGCCGCAAACCACTTTCTTTATCCACTCTGCATCTTTTCAGTAGCTGGGCATAGGACTGTTTCTCATCTGTTGTTGGATCAGTATAACCTCGCACATCCGCAGTAGGCTCAGTTATTCTCTCAAGTGTCTCCTTGTTGATGTATCCACGCTGCATGGCAACATCTATGGGGAGATGGAAGTAGTACTCAGGATCCATCAGTCCTCCAGTGGCATTCTGGGCCTCCAAAAGCCTTAAGGCATAGTCCTCAGGTATGAGGTCTTTTTTCATTGCCTGAAAGAGAGAAATCACTTTTCCACTGTATGGATCCTTGTAACCTGTAACTGCTCTCTCAGCAGAGAGAAGTTTATCATGCAGTTCAGGACCAACAAGCCCCTTACGTACAGCTTCATCAACTGTTAGAAGTTCGTCTTTAACTGGATCAATCATGAATCCTGTTGCAGCTTGGGCCTCAAGGAGATTCAAAGCAACTTCAGGCTTAATCTGTCCATTCTTCATAGCCTGGTAAATGCTGATCTTTGGAGGACTGTCTGACATAATTCCAGCAATACAACCAGTGCCAAAGAGGTATTGCTTTACTGATGGCATTTCCATTACTTCCCGAATATTCATCTTTTCTTGTTTCAGAAGGTTGTATGTGCGCAAGTCAATAATTCGGGCATTGTATAGCTCATCAATTGTAACCCTTCTTCTAATTACATCACATGACATATTCTGCTCAGACTTTAGTGTCTCCCTCTGTTCAATTATTTCAATGATGACAATTAGCATTCTTTCTCTTGTGATTTGCCCCAAGCGATACTGCTCCATGAGGCGGCGCCTCTCTTCTGCTGGAAGCAAATTTGAGTTCATGACTTCCCAAATGGTCGTACTCTTTCCTGCAAAACTCTTGAGTGGGATGTCAATTTGAGTATTAGCTAGATCTGTTTGGGCTTGCTCCTCTGAGTACTGGTAAGACTTCTCAACAGGAGCAGGAGCTTCAACCTTTGACAGAGGGAGGTAGCACAGACCAGTGTTGGGATCTCTTTTGCATTTCTCCAGCAGCTCCTTGTAGGTCACTCTTTCATTGGTGTTGGGATTAGTGAAGCCCTTAACATCACCTGTGGGTTCACTGAAAGATTTAGTCATTTGTTTGCTGAAGTAGCCACGCTGAATGGCCACATCGTTGGGAACACGATGGCTGCTAACTGGATCAATTATCCCTCCAGTGGCAAACTGAGCTTCAAGAAGAGGAATAGCATGCTCCCTCAGTATAAGCTCTTTCTTCATGGCTTGCAACAGAGAAATTTTATTGCCTGTATATGGATCTTTGTATCCTGTCACTGCTTTTTCTGCTGAGAGGAGTTTCTCGTGAAGCTCTGGACCAACGACTCCAACCTTCACAGCATCATCCACAGAGTATTTCAGGTTTTTGACTGGATCTGTTATGAAACCAGTTCCTGCTTGGGCCTCAAGTAATGTGAGCCCAGTGCTCTGTTGCAAAATACCTTTTTTTATTGCTTGATAGATGCTTAACTTTTCATCTGAATCTCCCATTGTGATACCATCAATGCGGTCTGTGCCCCGCAGGTACTTCCTGACTTTATCAGTTTCACTGACTTCTTTGGGTGTCTTTTTACCATGTTGGAGTTGATCAAATGTAGCCTTATCAATGATGTTGGAATCAAGTAATGAACTGGCTGTGACTGGTGCTCTTAAGCCTTCAAAGCAGCCCTCCTCCTTTGTTTTGTCTTCTTTTTCATCAACCATTGTTATGACAATCTTTATCAGCTTTTCAATTGTCACATGTCCCATTCTGTACTGGCGAATCAGTTCTATCCTTTGTTCCTCAGTGATGTATTCAGAGTGTATGATTTCCCAGATTGTGACTTTCCTCCCTTTGAAAGGTCCATACTCCAGTTCCATGGTGGCTTGGTTCAAAGCTTCCTTTGTTTTAGCTTCTGTAATCTGTTTGTCTTCCTTTGGCTTTGGAGCCTTCTTTGAGAGAGAGAGCAATGGAAGTCCAGTTTCTTTGTCTATGACACATTTATTCAAGAGCTGAGCATAAGTTGCATCCTCTTGTGAGTTGGGATCATAGAAGACCTTTGTCTCGTCAGTGTTTGTGTTCAAGGTCTTGCCAATTTCCTCATCAAAATATCCACGCTTGCAGGCGATTTCATGTGGGATGCGATAGCTTTTAACGGGGTCAATAATTCCACCTGTTGAAAGTTGTGCTTCTAGCAGACGGATACCATGTTCTCTCTTGATAAGGCCTTTATTCATGGCTTCAAATAGAGATACATTTTTTCCTGTGTATGGATCTCTGTAGCCACTGATAGCTCTCTCTGCTGACAGAAGACGCTCATGCAGCTCTGGGCCAACAAGACTCGACTTAACAGCTTCATCAACAGGGACTCTTTCATTTTTTACAGGATCAATTATAAACCCTGTTGCTGCTTGAGCTTCAAGAAGGTTCAAGGCTGTCTCTGGAGAAAGCAATTCTTTTTTCATAGCTTGATAGAAAGGCATTTTCTCCTTTGTTGGTTCATAGAACAGTCCAGCAATGCTGGGTGTCCCATTCAGTGCCTTCTTCACAGGATCCATCTCAGAGATCTCTTTAACTGTTATCTTTCCATTACTCAACTTGTTGAACACGTCTTTGTTTATAACCTTGGACTCTAGCAGTTCATTGGCAGAGACTGGAGCCCTCAAGCCATTGAACACATTTTCATTGTTCTTCTCCTTGTCTTCTACAACAGTGATGACAATCTTGATGATCTTTTCCACTGTGATCTTGCCAGTCTTGTACTGACGGATCAGCTCTCTTCTTTGTTCTTCTGTGAAATATTCTGAATTTATGACTTCCCAAATGGTGACAGTTTTTCCTTTGAACCTTCCAAAAGGAACATCAACATTTGATTTACTGAATATGTCTTTAGTCTCCACATCTGTGTATGTTCTCTCTGTTTGAGCTGCTTTCTCTGTCACTGGTAATATCAGCAGGCCAGTCTCTGCATCCTTATTGCATTTTTCCAGTAACTGTTTATAAGTGAGTTGCTCCTGTGTGTTTGGGTCAATGAATAACTTGCAGTCATCGCTGGGATCGGTGAGTTTTTTGTTGATGTCTGCATCAAACTGGCCCTGCTTGTAGGCTGTTTGAAGTGGAACTCTATGGCTGTTGATGGGGTCAATAATGCCACCAGTTGCAAGCTGTACATCCAGGAATTTGGTGGCTTGCTCCTTTTCAATAAGTCCCTTCTTCATGGCCTCAAAAAGAGAGATTTTGGCTCCAGTAAAAGGATCTTTAAAACCAGTGGCTGCCCGCTCTGCAGACAGCATCTTGTCATGAAGTTCAGGGCCAATTAACTCCTCCTTAACAGCTTCATCTACAGAGAGACGCTTGTTTTTCACTGGATCAACAATGAAGCCTGATGCTGCTTGAGCTTCCAGGAGCATTGTAGCAGTGTTTGGAGTAATCTTCTTCTCTGTCATGGCCTGATAGATACTCATTTTTTCTTTGGAAGGAGTCAGGACACCTCCAACACAGCTCTCTCCCTTAAGATATGCTTTTACCTTGTCTGTTTTTCCGAGTTCTTGTACAGAAACTTTGCCCTTTTTCAATTTATCAAACTCCTTCTTAGTCAGGACACCAACGTCATGAAGCCTTTCAGCAGGAACCTTCTCTCTTATTCCGTCAAATGCCAACATTGATCCTCCATCTTTCTTCAGTCCATCCACTTCAACAGAGCCATTGAAAACTTTCTTTGTTGTTCCTACCATTGTCATAGCAACTAGCTGTTCCTCTGGGACCTCATCAGTCTGAACTTCGATTTCCTTTGTTGTTGATACACCCTGCTTTGAAGCAACCTCAAGATTCTGAAGTCTCTCTCTGAGCTTTTTGTTTTCCTCTTCCAAAAGTTTTTCTTGTTCAATCATTTTCTTTTCTAGCACGTCCAATTCTCTCTCTCTATTTTTCATCTCTGCTTCAGCCTCCTTTTGTTTCTTTACAGCTTCATCCATAATGGCCTGAAGTTTCTTCCTCTCCTCGTCCATTAGCTTACGCTGACGTTCTTGTTCATCCTTAAGAGCCTTGGCCTTGTTTACTTCATCCTCAAACTGCTTCTCAAGCTTCTTTTTCTCATCTTCAACAGCTTTTTCTCTTTTCAACAGCACCTCTTTCTCACTGAGGAAGGATTGCTGAAGTATGGCTTTCTGCTGCTCAATTTGCACTTGTTGGGCATTTTCCATCTGTTAAGAATTTTTTTTTTTAAAAGGCAGTAGTTAGTGAAATATCACTTATCAATAAATGTATCTTAGATATTTGAAGAAATAACTCAGTATATCTATATATTTAAAATATCAATAACACTTTCGTGTCTGTATGAAGCTACACATAGCAGTTAGCTAATTTAGCTTAGTATCTAGACTGGGTACTGCTAATCTAGCTTTGTCCAATAAAAACAAAATCCAGCACCTTAAAAAAAAATTACATAAAATATTAAAAATAATTTAGTTAAGATAATGACAATGAGAACATATATTGCTCCTGACCAAATAACAGCTATGCTAAGCTAACTGTCGCCAAGCTTTTGCTTTATATTTAGCACCTAGAGGAGGGATTGGGGAACTCCAGGCCTCAAGTGCCAGTGTCCTGCAGGTTTTAGATGTGTCCTTGATCCAACAAAGCTGATTTAAATGGCTAAATTACCTCCTCAACATGTCTTGAAGTTCTCTAGAGGCCTGGTAATGAAGTAGTCATTTGATTCAGGTATGTTGACCCAGGGTGACATCTAAAAGCTGCAGGACACCGGCACTTGAGGCCTGGAGTTCCCCACCCCTGACCTAGAGCATCAGTGCTTCATTTGTTAAACCCTCTGCAATTATATAAATTGAACCATATGTGTGTGTGTGTGTGTGTGTGTGTGTGTGTGTGTGTGTGTGTGTGTGTGTGTGTGTGTGTGTGTGTGTGTGTGTGTGTGTTAGTTTCTTT
>VVHJ01002780.1:0-13511 GCA_015107715.1 Tylochromis polylepis | reverse complement strand
CAATCAACTGGCTGTATCCAAACTCTCATCAATGACTCTCTGGACTGGCAGAACCCTACCATCTAGCACCAGTCAGTAAATGCGTTGGCGCATACATTACTGTGCTCCCCTCATTTCTTTGTATTCTGCTTCCAAGCAGCAAGACTTTAGTTTTTTAAAGTGGTCTTTAGCAGTAGTACTCTAAGCTTCTTTAATAGTTTTTCTTCGGACACTGGCTGCTTTCTCACTCCTTTTCAGTCCAGTCTTAGTGCCTGACCATTTTCAGAGCCAACTTCGGCCATTTAATACTGACTTTTACATTAGTAAAGACTCAATTTTAAATTGTATCTTTAAACACTTTACTAGCAGCCTGTTGTATAAAGCAAATTATGTGCTTTATCTTTAACTCTAAAAATACTAAAGATGGCACAATGAACCAGCATAAAATGATTCCCAAAGAGCTATTAGCTGTAAACTTGCTAAAACATGACATGGTGTCCTTTAAAAAAATGAAAGAAACTGGACAAGTGGAGGTCAACAAAAGTAGCAGGCCTAGAAAAAATAATCTACAGCAGATGAACGGTATCTGAATGTCATGGTCTTAAGACAAGGAAGAAATCCAGCAAAGATGTGACATGGAATGGGAGGGATGCATGGTGGTATCAGCTGATCATCTGTTCACTGAAACCACATCAGAAGTGGTCTCAGTGGAAGGGTGGCTGTCAAGAAGCCATTCTCAAGGAAGAGAAATGGCGAGAAAAGGCTGTGGTATGCCACATTACACAAGAACTGGACTGAAAATCAGTGGAAATGGGTTTGATGGAATGATGAATGTACAGTATATACAGAGGACAGGAGTATCTGAAGCCATCTGTAAAACACAGTGGAGGCTCTGTCATAAACTGGTGCATTTTATCCAGTGTGGTTAGAGGTTTCGTCAAAATTGATGGAATTATGACTACAAAAAAAGTACAGTCATATTTTGATCCACAATGCACTACCATAATGGAAAGCATTAACAAATAAAGTTGAAGGGGTTCATTAACCAATAAGGGTTAATGGCCAATGAGTTTTCATTATGGCTGTGATCCCAAACACACTGCCAGTGCCGTAAAGGCAAACCCGGATAGAGAAACATGAGGGGTGACTTGATAAGCATACAGTACTGTGCAAAAATCTTGTGTCCCTTCTGTTGTCTCCAGATACCGGAGTGTCTGTGTGACTGTTATGCAGTACCGGAGCAGAGCTACTACGTGTATGTGATTGGGATGGTGCTCACCACCCCCCTCCCTGATGAGCTCAATTTCCGTAGAAGAAAGCTCTACCCACCAGAGGACACCACCAGGTGCTTCGGTATACTGACTGCCAAACCCATACCTCGAGTATGTTGCTTCTGCACATTTGAGTACCTCAGTGCTTCGCAGTATTCTTCAGCATTTATTTTGTAGACGTGTTATACATGTGAAAATAAGCAGCTATGCTTTGATCCAGATTCCCCATTTCCCGGTGTACACTCGCTCTGGTGAGGTGACCATCTCCATCGAGTTGCAGAAGTCTGGCTTCACACTCACCACTGCCCAGCTCGACCTCATCACTCGTCTCCACCAGTACATTTTCTCCCATATTCTCCGCCTGGAGAAACCTGCACTGGAGTTCATGCCCACAATGGCTGACTCTGCTTACTGTGTTCTACCTCTGAATGCTGGTAAGTGCTCATTTCAGTTTGTAAATTCATTTCCACATGTGTTAAGATGTTCGTTAACCATCTTTCCTTTGGCTTCTTCAGTTGGAGACTCCAACACACTAGATATGGATTTTAAGTTTATGGAGGACATTGAGAAGTCTGAGGCCCGCACTGGCATTCCTACTACTCAGTACACCAAGCAGAACCCCTTCACCTTTAAGCTGGAGGACTACCAGGATGCTGTCATCATTCCAAGGTAGTGGAGCATCACGTGTCTGTGCTGGATTGATTGTTGCTGAGAAATTTGCAAGTTCATGTTTTCTGTGAATGTGTCAGCTGTATGAGGTATACACTGAGCCAAACTACGTGATAATGGCCTCGCTGCTACTTTCCAGGTATCGCAACTTCGACCAGCCTCATCGCTTCTATGTCGCTGATGTGTACACAGACTTGACGCCACTCAGCAAGTTTCCTTCGCCAGAGTATGAGACTTTCGCTGAGTACTACAAAACAAAGTACAATCTGGACTTGTCTAACCTTAACCAGCCACTCCTGGATGTAGACCACACCTCCTCCAGGTCAGTGGCACAAATCTGGAGTCAGGATCCTAAGTATTTGGACAAGGACAGTTTTCTCAGGCATGTGTACACAGCACAGAAGCAGATATGCTGTTCTACTGGGTTTTCCATAAATATTGTGTTGTTGGGAATTAGAGCCATTTTTAGGAAGTACCTCCCTTTTCAGAGGCTCAGCAGTAATCTGAATAATAATGTTATAGGCAGGAGTGGAGTCTGTGCTGGTTATTTTATGAAAGGCAATAAACAGGCTAATGCCGTTTGCAAGTTTGAATGTGCTCATGTGCTAGCTTTTCCTGGCAACTCTCCATATGTAATCCACAGAGGTGTGGAATAAAGGTCAGGGGGAAAAAGGCAAACCTGGGGTGAGAGTGAAAGATGTGGTCAAATCACCAATTTGGTTTATTGGGAGAAAAAATGAGTGCTCTTGGTTAGTTTACGCTTATCCATGTTCATTACTGTGTGTGTGTGTGTGTGTGTATGTGTATATATATATATATATATATATATATATATATATATATATATATATATAATTTTTTGTGAATGTGGACTACTAGTAACTTAAATTAGATTTTAAAAACACATACACATGAAAGACCTTCATGTCACTGTAACTAACCTGCCACAAAGACAACAGGGAAGCCGATGCTATAAGGGCATGACAACCTCAAAGTTGGAGACTAAAAATGGGGTGTGTTAGAATTATTTTCCACAATATCATGATAGAAATTTAGGATTGGATCATTTGTAATTGTTGTGCTTTCACAATACTTGCATTATTGGTGCTCTTTAACAATACTGTATGTCATTATATTAATCTCAGTATATTTTAGGTGAACGGTACATTCTGGGTAGTTTTCCTTTCACATTATTTTTAATTGGGTTTAAAGAAAAATCAGCGTTTTATAGAAGTGTAGCTGTCCTTCTCATCTAGAATAGATGTCAGATTATTTTTGTGGAACAAAGCACTTTATCTTTTAAACATCAGTATTCTAGTTTTGTCCCCATTCTTGTTTCAGTAACCATTAAGAACTTTATCATTTCATATTTACATCTCAAAAAGTGAAATACAAAGGTTTTTTTTCATATTCAATGTGCTATTTATGCTATACTTTATTGCTTTATTTATTCATGAAATTGACACCTAAACAGCATTCTTAGTGAAGAGGTTGTTAGCTAGAATCTATATAAAATGTTTTTGCTGTTTTTCTAGGGTTAAACCAGTCATTTATACAGTTGTTAAAGTATTTGGTATTTGAATGACCCCGTAATACAGACGAATAATTGTAGATACAGTTGTTTTATTAAGTAAAATAAAATATAACAGTAAAGTGGGTTTTTTTTTTTTTTTCCTCTTCCATCCTCTCTGATGGGAGAGAAAACTGGTTTGACAAGACCACAGTATTGGGGCAGGCAAGAAAGCAGGCTGGGTTTTGAGAGCATATAAAAAGCCTTTTAATTGCATACATTTGGTTAGACTTACTGTTAGGGTTGACATTCGGGCTATAGCATAGGCTTTACAAAGAAACACTATGGAGTTATTACTTATAGAATCATTTAAAAAGGAAACATTTGTGTTTGCATGTTTACATAGGCTACAAGAAAGACTTTCTCAGAGATTTGGCAAGAGAGGATGGAAAAGAAAAGGAGAAAGACAGAAAGGGATTAGGGTTTGGAGAAAGACTCACGGAGACATACAGTTTTTACTACCAAATCTGCCTTTTTTTCTAGGCAGCCATACAGCGACCACAAGCTGGCATTTTCAGCTCTCCTACGAGAACAACATGTTTGTCTGGGAGGAAAAAATGAAATAAAATGTCCTGTTCATGTTTCAACAGTGCCCTTGTTTGTGCTTACAGAAGGCCTGCTAAAACATACTGTATATTGTACACTTTTGCTGAACAAGTATCTCTTAGCACAGCAAACAATAATACAACATTTTCTTTGCAGCGTGGAACACATGTTAATGATGTTATTTTACCCATTAATGTGTTTGATGTGTTTGGCTTACTGGCTTAGTGGTTAAACCTATTAAGATGGTTTTCTAATGGACAGATTCCAGGAGATGTTGTGGAAGAGACACGTCACTCATAAAGACAGCTGCAGACTTAATTAATTTCTTCAGCAGATTGTCATAATCCTCACCAGGACTTTTTTTTTTTTTCTTGACAAAGAAGGCCCTTTACAACTCTGTTATAATCATGCATGCCCAGCCAAGCACAGAGATCTTTTGGGGGGAAAGTCTAAGTTTGCTGTTTGCTGATGCTTTTTTGTTGTTTTGTGCTTATGTACAGTGTATTTTGACATATTACCATGTCATTAAATACCATTTCTGTGTTATTTAACATTATATGCCATTCCATAGCTTAAGTGGCTGTATATTCATCATATTACTGTATTATTACCCATGCTGTAAGCACTGGGATATTGTTTTCTATGGCCAGTTGTGCTTTAATTCTGTCTTTAAAGCTGAGAGTGTGATCTACGTGGTGCTTATCTACAAAGCTGTACTCTCAGGGATTTTGACCTCATCTAAAAATTAAAAGTAACATGATGTGATTAAGTTTGCTTTTAGCTGTGATGGATACATTATGACACCAAATAAACTGGATCTGTTTTGGGGGGTTTTTTCCCTTTTTTTTCTGTCAGCACTCTTACAAAAAGTAATCTGTACCCACATGTTTATCTTGCAGGTAAAATTTAAGGTATGAAGGTGATAAGCTTTGTTACGTCTTTCCTTGAGTAAAGTTAGATAGTCACTGTCTGATTCAGAGCCACCTTTCAGTTAAAGAACAAATCACAATCCATTCATTCATCATTACTGTGAATCAATAAAACTTCATCACATACAAAGTTGTCCTCTGCTTTCTGCCTCCTCCTTGCATGATGCTGCGGAATACTTGATGAGAAAACTAATCAAATTGTGTATTTTCTCTGTACAAACTGTAGATCTTATATTATGTGTAGCATTAACTTTTACCTGCCCCCAATGTAAAAGTTAATTGGTAGGAAGATATGATCTGTCAGGTATCTTATGTTCTTCAGTTTTAGATTCCCTTTTAAGATATTAGGCTTGCTCAATCCCTTGTGAATACTGCCTCTCATGGGAGCTGAGAAACTGACTAACCATTCCAGTAAAAAAAAAACCCCAAAAAACAAGCATTAATGACTAAATCCAAACATATCAACTTCGGGAGACATGGGTAGAGTAATCAACTATGTCTGAACAGAAGGTTTACTCTTAACAAAAGTCTGATTTGATCACAGCTGACAAATCCACCCAGAAAGAAAACAGCAGAGCTGTGAAGTGGTCACTCGCTGAGATGAAACAGCTGCTGGGCAAACAAGACAGGAAAACTTGGAAGCAGAGCACCTGAGTTCATGGAGTGAGTTCAGCATCGTTTCATGTACTTTCACTGAAGCGCACACGCACTATGAGGAAAAATAATAAACTCTTGACTTTATCCTGACTTCTTCAAAATGAGTTATTTTTATGCTGAACTTTTAAAGTGGAAACCATGCAATTTGGAGAATTCCACGTTTTTACATTTTCACTTGTTCTCTGGAAGACATTTCCTTACTTCTTTGGAAAGCACGCAATTATCATTTCATGCTGGCAGACACAAGATACTAGTGTCTAAAACATGCTAGAATATGATTTTGTAAGTCAGAACTTGATTACATCTCCAGGAAGGCTCATGCTACAGTGTAGACACGTGTGGAACTCAAGCAAATGATATCATTGTATTGAGATAATTCAGAAACAGAGGGAGAGAGAAATGTCAGTGGAGGGAGGAAAAACTGAGGAAATATGAGCATACCCCATTCATAAGCAGTTCTCATTTTATCCTTACAGGCCCACTTCCTGTTTGCAGCACGTGTTTTTATTCGGAGAGCCTCACTCCACCCTGACCTGATGGGGTCCACAGACAGCTCCACAATGGAGACTGTGTGTTCTCTGTGAATGACAGACCTGTCCATACAAGCTACAGGGAACCCACCAACCATTCACACTCCACTAGTCTCTCAAATACACACACAAACAACTGGACTGCATAACAGGCTTTGCCGTCATCTCTTTTGGAGTCAGTGTTCCATGGTATATAGAGCAGACAGACATGAGTGGATTTTTTGATAATATCTCAGATTATTGAGCAGGAATGCTCTCCCTGAAAGCCATGTGACAGCTTTTTGCCTTCACAATGACTTGCTTTTTTTCTTAATCATGTTCAGGAAGATGAACTTACATAATGTTTGAATCTAAAACTCTGCTGAAAACGATCATTTGTGTTTTCCTTCACTTTGGACTGAGTTTCCTGTTCTCTTTGGTTTGTATGTGTGCAGCATCTGCTCATGATTCATAAGCAGACCACCTGAGATACAGTTCATCACCTGGAATTGTTAATGTTTACTGACTAGGAGATGCCTTCCTAAATAATGAACACATTTGCATAATTGTAGAGAAAAGCACATCGTAAGACAAAACTCAATTTCCACGTCAGGCTCGTTGAGAGAGGAAATGAATAGGCAGCCATACATAATGACTTACAGGGGCAGATTAGATAGAGTGCCTCTGCTAGCCGCTTTGAGAATTTCATCCAGTTCTCCATGTGCTTACTGCATTGTTTGAGCATTTTGTTGAACTGAATTTGTCTTCACGCATGTGCATGTTATTTAGCACATTCACTACCCCAACCCCTCCCCTCCCCAGCCCGGACCTCTCTTCTCCCCTAAGAGATTTACTGCAAAACAGCCCTGTGAGAGAGTACACATGCTCTGCCCAGTCTCAGTACTGCACCCTGACAATTACTGCTATATATACCACTCCAAATGAGAGCCATGAACCGGCGTGATTACAGGGTGGAGCAGGAGCAAAGAAGGAGAAGGGGGGAAATGAAAAAAGTGAGGCGAGTTGTGATAGAAAAGGAGAAGAGGAGGAGTGGCAGAAAGACATAGCAGAAAAGGGCAGTGCAATTTGAAATGACTAAAGTCTGCTTCAAATTGTCTTGCACCTTCTTCATAAATCACAGTGCATGTGACAAGCTGTGCTTTAGTCTGAATCACTTTCAAAATAAGGAAGTAGCAGAGCTTAGATTAAAGGCACGAGAAGCATGCAGTAAATGAGCAGCATCTTCTTCTAGTTTTTTTATTTTGTGTGTGAAAAGTATCAAGATTATGATCTCCGCTTGCGTGTTTTGCATTAAATTGTGCAGTATAGCTTTAAATACTAGAATACTATACAAGCAAGAAGTTGCAAGTTTGGTAAAGAAGTGCTGCCCTCTTCTGGGATACTAAATAAATTGAATATGGCAAAAACAGGAGAAAGATTTGAGAGTTAAATCACTGTGCAGGTCATTTTCTTGTGCTCAATGTATTGAACAGCAAAGTCCAAACTGAGATAACAGCATATGGAGAGAACTATTTCTGGAATCCTGACAGGAAAATAATCAAAGGAAAGAATAATGTTTGACACCAACACTTTGTTAGGTTAGGCAACTTCAACCAACTACATACAGTTACTGCACATATTCCCTATTCATCTCTCACTTTCCCAGTGGCTGTCAATGATTGGGCTGCCCTGTGGTCACCTAAGTCATCCTGTATGGTGACGCTGGGCTATAAAGAGGTGTCTACAGAAGAACTGACAGCCAGGAGGTTATAGTACAGCAGAAATTCCCACATACAATTTAAAAATTGACTGCTAAATCTAATCGATAGCTGTAGCAGAGCTCAAACCCCTGTGATAAGCCATTTACTATGAACTATTTAACTAGATAGATCAGTCTACCTTATAGGGTCATGAGGTTGTGGGGGGAAAAAATGGTGAGAAATGGGAGAAATGGCTGTTCATTTTAATCCCCCCTCCGTGTGCAGAAACCATACCTATGGGGAAAAGCAGCGCAATCACATTACCCATGGACCAGTTTTCATCGTACAGAAACCCACGCTCTGCCTCACTCCAGCGGCTCGCATAATTGGAAGCATCTTGGCATGAAGATAGAGTCAAGGTGGCATATCAGTAGGCGCATACTCCAAGGGCATGCAGATAAGAAAAGGCAGCTTCTCTTAACAGGTCGTGTCCATGATAGGGTCACTGGCCCTCCCTAATAAAAAGACAGCGGGCTGGTTGTTGATTCACATACAAATAGCTTTAGTTGATCAGTGGTGTGGAGCCTGGCAGTACAATTCACTCCCAGTGGTGCTCATCCCTAACACCAACAAGAAATAGTTTTGTTGCCAAGCCATGTCTCATTGTGTATGCATGTTTAGCAGCAGAGAAATCTAGGGGCTCAGGATAATGGAAGCAAGTGAGGAGATTTTTACAGTGACTACATGCAACATGGCTGAAAATCCTCTTGTGATCAGCAATTTGCTCTAAAACCTTACTGCCTGTAGCTGTTACATTACCAAGCCATCAAAGGTATAAGCTCACCATGCAGTTTATTAGGTGCATCTTGCTAATGCTGGGTTGGACCCCCTTTTTCTTTCGAACTGCCTTAATTCTTCATAGCACAGACTCAATAAGGTGCTGGAAACATTCCTCAGAGAGTTTGGTCCATATTGACATGATAGCATCACAGAGTTGCTGCGAATTTGTTGGCTTACATGCATGATGTGAATCTCCTGTTCTGTCACATCCCAAAGATGTTCTATTGGATTGAAACTGGTGGCTGTGGGAGTCGTTTGAGTACAGTGAACTCACTATCATGCTCAAAAAAACAGTTTGAGATTTATCACCACCAAGTTTTTCTAATCTGTCTACATGTTGTCCAATTTTGTGTCCGCCTGTGCAAATTGTACTCTCAGTTTCCTGTTCTTGGCTATCAGGAGGGGCAAAAAGTGTGGTCTTCTGCTGGTGTAACCCATTTGTGCTTCTGCTCTTCTGCATACCTTGGGTGTATCAAGGTAAGAAGAAAAAAATATATCTGAATGGTTTATTTGAGTTACTGTTGCCTTCCTATCAGCCCAAAGCAGTTTAGCTATTCCCCTCTAACCTCTGACATCAACAAGGCATTTTCGCCTACAGACCTGCAGCTTTTTCTCTTTTTCAGACCATCATTTGTACACTCTAGAGATGAATGTCTGGAAAAATCCCAGCAGATCATTAGTTTTTCTGAATTTCTCACACCAACGTGTCTGGCACCAACAACCATGCAATGTTCAAAGTCACTTAAATTACCTTTCTTCCCCACTCTGATGTTCATTTTGAACTTCAGCAGGTCAGCTATACAAACATAACAAAAGACTCTTATGTGTGCAAAAGACCTTGAGACCATTCACTTGAATTTTCCACGAGAAAAACCAGGACTTAATTTAGTTCTTGGATAGTCCATACTTCAGTAGTACAGTATGTGAGAAGTTGCTCTTTCCAAGTGGGAAGGTGAAGGCACTTAGATTAAACATCTGTCTATGAACACCTGCTAACTTCAGTTAACTTCATTTATTTAAAAACAAACAAAAAATAGGTTAAGCATACAGCGTTGTTTTCTGTTACAACCGCAGTTGTTCGGTTGCAAGTTCATTGTGTTGATGAGCCACCAAATGTAGACCTATATGCAAAATCTCCATGCAATAACATGCAGTGAGCTGCATACTGTCGTTTTTCATTATGCCAGAAAAAAGCATTTCAAAATTAAAATAAAAAAAAATTCAGTGGACTAGTTGATTAGCTTGTATCTTTTGTAAGAAATGTGACACTATAATATAGTCATTTTGATGACTCCTGCAAAGTGTGTCTGATATAGCCACAATAAAAGGGGTCAGTTTCTCGTTCTCACGCCTGCTTGTTCTGTTTCGCTGGGCAGCCTCCATCGCCCCACTGCTTCCCGTCCTGCAACAGTATCCACTTCATTGTAAGCCTCTCCAGAGGGGGGAGAAGAGCAGGATTTCTCCTCCTCCGCACAAATAAAACTGTGTGCCAAGCCGCATTAACCCTGCATCCTTATCGCCTTTTTGACTTGAGACATTTTATGAGCTGGTGCTGTCAACCCTTTTCAGAGTCCAATAACCAAAAGAGCCACACTTTATGCACTGCTGCATCACTGGAACCACTGTTTACTAGACACCACTATCATTTAACTTCATGTACATTGCTAAAGGTCACAAGTCGGACTTCAGTTTATCACATCTCATTGTACAATACATAGAATGTAGGGTTAAAGCTGCATTTGAAATGAGGCAGCGCTGTGGTAAAGTTACAGTATGTTAGTTGAGGTGAAAGACCTGCTTTGGCCCCTGCTGCCAGCCTAAACCAGCTCTCTTGACTCTCTCGAAATTCCTGCCCACTCAAACACTGACCGCACTGGCCCCTGCTGTCTCCGAAATATGCGTTTATAGTTACTGAGGAGAAAATGATTCAGCAGCTTGACGGGAAAGCGTGCATATTTCCACAAATATCTCATAAAAGGTGCAAAATGGTGTGGAAGCATCTAATTTTAAATCAAATAGCCAGTGGAAGTGTCAATAAGCTCCGCCAGAACAAACACAAGTTTACAGTTGAAACGTTTGGTGTGATCATTTCTGCTTTCCGGGGCATTCTGTGGTTACAGTGCATACCAGATAGTTGCACTACCATCCAATGTTTGAATCCAGCTGAGGACCTGTGTTGCGTGATATTTCCATCTACGCTGCCCTGTTTAATGAAGGGAGAAAAAAAAATCCCACAAAATGATATAAAAATGTTTTGCTTTTCAGTAAGCATCCACTGTGGCCTCCATCAACGGATATTCATTTCAGCTACATCGCTCCAGCCTGCACTCTGCAGCTTTACTCTATGCAAAACCTCATAATTATTCCATGGCTTTGGCCCCTTGTGGTTTCTTTAGCAGTAACTTAATTCTGCTCCACTAATCATAATAATTGTAGATATTACAGTAGCTGTGGTAATTACCGTAGAGCACTGGCTTCTATCCTTTAATGGATGCTTAAACAAACAGATTTCAGATAAGTTTGGGAAGAAAACTAATTTATGGCCTCTGAGAGGAGATCAATCAGGTGACTAGGTTGGGTTTGGGAGGGTGTAATAGGCTGGAGTTTGGTAATTAATACAGAATACAGTAAGAGATGGATCCTGGCTCTCCTCCCTTTTTTTTCCAATTGTGCTTCCCTTTCATCCCTCCTTCTCTCTCTGCCTTTGCCACATTATTTATCTGCGCTGTCATACCATTGTTGTGATTATGGATGTCATGCAGTCGTAAAGCGCTCCGCGATCAATAGGCCTGAAATTAAACCAAAAAATGAATTTCCGCAGTGTCGGCCACATGCACTCCTGAGCAGGAATTACCTTGCAGGAGAATGGCTGATTACCCCACTGAGGAGACAGCGACAGAAACACGCGAGGAGGGATAGTGTGTTGACTAAGGCTGGCAGCAACGGCAGCAAGGACGCTTTCAATGCTTTTACACCTTCAGATCACAGAGCACATGGCATGTACAGTACACTCAAACACAAAACATTAAGCCCTCAAATGCCAATTTTTTTTCAGCAAAATATCAGTGAGATACTAGTTATTCGTGGTTTCTGCTGAGATTACGGTTAAAAGGGATTTAAAAAGATTTTGTGTATTGTATCTATGACTTGGGCTAACTAAGGAGATGATGTAGTCATTTCTCCCAGACTGAAATCAATACACTATTAGGCATAATGAGATGAAAGAGCCCCCATTACTTCTATCATCAGGTCACTGCGGGAAGCTTGTAGACGGGGAGACTTTGGTCACATAATTCATCGGCTGGTAAACAACAAACAACAAAGTTGACAATTAAGCTCTTTAACACCAATGAATGAAATCTGCTGCAGCAGAAGAGAGTCGGTTTAACGGAGTGCAGTAATGATGTGCATTTCTGAGTTATGTACAGTTCTTTGTAACACAAAAAGGTTAAAAGGTGCAACTGTGTCTTTCTGTCCTTTGGTGTCATCACCACCTACTGCTATTTATCCTCACCAAGTGATATATAGCTGCAGAGATTGGCAAGGATGTCCAAAATGTTTCCAGGCTTTGCTGTAATATTTTCCTATATGCACATCCCTCCACCGGACATGAACGCACCTTTTTTTTCCCTCACTTTCCCCTGTCCCTCAACTACAATCGATTTGCTATTAATGCTTGAGCATCTCCAAGGGAGGGTGACAGGGGCTGAAGTGGCTGCAGCTGTATGACAGGCTTCTTCATCTCCAAACAGTAAGTTTGGTTTACATCAGCCATAGGGCGGGAACTGTCACCAAGAGACCTGAGGGCTAATGGGCTTGATTTATGCTCTCATCTCCTCCTTTCAGTGTTGGCTCAGTTGGAAGAAGCTGAAGTCGCTGATCTAAAGTCTAAAGTCTTTTTTCTTCCATTGTTTATGATTAAATGTTGGAGACGAGGAGCTGATATAAGATCTATATGAAAATTAAAGAATGTAGATAAGAGAATAAACCTGTGTTTATATGGTTATGATTTTAACGTATTTATGTAATGTGGTCAAGTACTTCTGCCTAAAAGAGTAATTTTCTTCCTTCCTCCTAATGTGACATGTCAAGACAAATTTAATTCATCACTCCTCCAAAGAGCCTGGTGCCGGGCAGTTACCACAGTTTGGTTTTCAAATCAATTTGACAAATCCTCAGAGAATTGTAAAACAGTCTCAGAGCCAATAATGGCCTGACACTTCGCATTAACAGAAAAGCTATGACTCAAGAATGACATCTAAACATGTGGCTTCTGGGTTTGCAAAGAAAAACATCATGTTCTGTCACTCATGACACTGTGACGAGGTGTCAATAAAAGTTAGCATTTTGACCATGCAAAGGACAGCGATACCTCGAAGCAAACTTTTCCTCTACAGCTATCCTAACCTCTGGTTCTGACCCAGCCTCATGGAAAACGTGACAAAAACATCATGTGACTTTGTGCCCTGATTTCACAGTTAGACTAAAGGACAGAAAAGTTGCAAGTTAATGCTCTTAATGAGTTCTCTCTGTTTAGATCAACAGTTTCACCAACACCGGCTTAACAGTAAAGATATGAGTGACATTCCTTATTTATCGTTGTTTTATGATTCTACCCATCAGCTGTTTTTTCATCCCATTTCCCTGCTGTTTCCTTCTTTCCGTTCCTGTTCCGTCCTCCATACTCCATCTCTCTCACACCCTGAGCATCACAGTGACTGAACTCATTCTCAACTATTTATTTGCTTTATTTCCTGAGATCAGCTATAAAGAACAAACACTATTAAGCCAGCCAATCAATAAGGGAACATCAGCGCTCCTGTCCCCCCCCCCCCCCCCCC
>VVHJ01002776.1:10950-28577 GCA_015107715.1 Tylochromis polylepis | reverse complement strand
TGCCAATAGGTTCATTAGATGTTGAGAAGGTGAAGAAAGCTGGTGAGATCCTGAGTGAGAGAAAGTATCGTCAGCACCCGAGCAACTACAGTTTTAAAATGACCACTGAAGACATGCCTATAGCACTGGCTAGGGCCAATGCTCAGGTTATGAACAAGGTAAAAATTCAATAACACTCAAAATCCAGCAAAGTGTAACTAACACAGAATGACTTTGGTGAAGTACTAATGCTGACACAATAAAGAAATGATTCTGTGCACACCTTAATGGTTCATAATGTGTATATGCTGTTACATTTACCCATGATTGCAGAGAGCATACATTGAAGCCTGGGAGAACGAGAAGACAAAGATCCATGTCATGCCTGATGCTATGGATGTCCTTCTGGCTAAAGCAAACAATGTTAACTACAGTGTGGTATGTAGGAAATTAAAACTTTTTAATGTTTAAGCAATTTAAACATTTGCTTTGAATAAACAATTCAGATCACTGAATTTTTCATATTACTATCTTGATAAGATCTCAAGGCAAGTATTTAGGTATTTATGATTCTGAACATTATTATTTGTTGTTTTTATTACATGTTTAAAATCAGTTTTTTGTGATCCTATACAGAAAAAGTACAAGCAGGCATATGAAGATTCTAAGAAGAAGGGCTATGATCTGCGAAATGACGCCATATCCGTCATTGCAGCCAGAGCTTCCAGAGACATTGCCAGTGATGTAAGCTCATTGGATCTCAACAATGATAAACAGTTATTATAGGCTTACACTTTTATATGTAAATATCAGACGCTGCTAACTCCGATCATTATTTTCTCAGTACAAGTACAAGACAGGATATCGTAAGCAGGTCGGTCACCACATCGGTGCTCGCAGCATTCAGGACGACCCTCTGCTCATGCTGGCTCTGAACTCAGCCAAGATCGCCAGTGATGCTCTGTACAAGAAGGACTTCAACAAGTCCAAGACCAAGTTCCACCTGCCAGTGGACATGCTCAATCTGGAACTGGCCAAGAAATGCCAGATCCAAGTCAACGACTTCAACTACAGAACTCACCTGCACCAGTGGACCTGCCTGCCAGACTCCAATGACGTGGTTCAGGCCAGACATGCATATGACCTGCAGAGTGATGTGAGAGTAGCTTTCATGATTCTTTAGGATATTTTTAAATCCTGTGTTTGTGCTACAAAGTATATCACAAGGCTGTTCTGCTGTGTATCCCAGGCTGTCTACAAAGCTGACCTTAAGTGGCTCCAGGGCCTGGGTTGGGTCCCCATTGGCTCCCTTGATGTGGAGAAAGCTAAGAAGGCCGCAGAAGTTTTGAGTGAAAGGAAGTACCGCCAGCATCCCAGCAAAGTTCCATTTACCAGCCCAGTAGATGCCATGAATATTGTGCTGGCAAAGAATAACGCCTTAACCATGAACAAGGTAGAATTCATCATTACAGACTTTCAAAGCCATTTCTATCTGGTTGTCACTTTTGTCAAAGTTATTAATTAACACTGCATTATTTGTGTTTTCTCCAGCGCCTCTACACTGAAGCATGGGAGAAGGACAAGACCACGCTGCACATTAAACCTGACACTCCTGAGATCGTCCTCTCGCAACAAAACGCAATGACCATGAGCAGAGTTAGTATCATTTCAGAGCATGAAGTGTGCTTTATTTCATATGTCATCTTAGATTTATTATGTCAACAAGAATACTTTCAATATTTACAGTAATTTCAAAAAAGTTGGAAAACACCTGTTAGGATTTATGTGTACTTATTAAGACATTAAGGTTCATTCAGAGTGCTTTGGCTTGCGTTACTAGCACGCTGATATTCTTACAGTAGACTTTGCGAATACAATCCCTTAAGCAAACCTTATCACTCTATAATTAGGTGCCAAAACTAGAAAACTGAAAGTTAAAGTAAAAGTTGAAGTTTAGTTAAAAATATCTGCATTTGTCTTATTTTGCAGAAACTATACAGACAAGGATATGAAGAAACTATCAAGAAAGGCTATTTCCTTCCTGTGGATGCAATCTCTGTAAAGGCTGCTAAGGCCTCCAGGGAAATCATTAGTGATGTAAGTGGTCATACTGTACCAAGTGTCTGTTTACTGACACTCTAACATAATTTAAGCAATGTTCTACTTGTGACATAAATTGTTTTCGGCTGATTTTATCCAGTACAAGTACAAAACAGGATACCGTAAGCAAGTTGGTCACCACATCGGTGCTCGCAGCATCCACGACGACCCTCTGGTCATGCTGGCTCTTGAACTCAGGCAAGATCGCCAGTGATGCTCTGTACAAGAAGGACTTCAACAAGTCCAAGACCAAGTTCCACCTGCCAGTGGACATGCTCAATCTGGAACTGGCCAAGAAATGCCAGATCCAAGTCAACGACTTCAACTACAGAACTCACCTGCACCAGTGGACTTGCCTGCCAGACTCCAATGACGTGGTTCAGGCTAGAAAGGCCTACGATCTCCAGAGTGATGTGAGTCCTTTTGCGACATACTCAGTGAAACATGCTGCCGATTATGTCAGTATTCTTGTGTTCTGATGTTCTGATTCATGTATACTTTTCTGGCTAGGCTGTATACAAAGCTGACTTGGATGAGGTTGTTGGCATTGGATGGATCCCCATTGGATCACTAGACGTGCTGAAGGCCAAGAATGCTGCAAAAATTCTCAGTGACCGTCTCTATAAGCAGAAACCAGACACACTGAAATATAAGACAGACATGACTTCCATGCCTTTGGTCTTAGCCAAAACAAATGCTGATATCATGAACAGGGTAAAGTGTATTATGTTTGTAATTTCATTGATTTTCCATCTGTGAAGTCCTTTCATGTTGATTACACTTTGCGTTTTATTCTCTCTTTGCTGTTTCCCACCACAGAAAAACTACATTGCTGCTTGGGATGCTGAAAAGATTAAGGTCCATGTGCCCCCTGACATCCCTGAGCTGTTGCTTGCCAAAGCTAATGCTTACAACATCAGCAAGGTACTTTTTGCCTGTAGAAATGATGAGGAAAATAAAACCCAAGTAGACAAAATTGATTTTTTTTAGGTTTTTTTTTCATGTGCAGATAAAAATATACTCTTATGTGTAAATTTATATTTTTGCATTTGAAACGATTCAGTGATTATTATCAAATATATATCTGTGATTCTTGAAAAGTTAAAAAAAATATAAAAGTGGCATATTGAAAGGAATAGTAGTTTGTCCTCTGTGTACTTGCTAAAGTATAACTTGCTAAAGTTAGCTTGAGAATTCCAAGATTAAATGTATGTATTTATTTTCTCTTTTCTTCAGAAAATATACAAGGAAGCTGTTGAGGATATTTTCAGAAAGGGCTATGACCTTAAGCCCGATGCTGTCTCTGTTGTTGCTGCCAAACATGCAAGAGAAATCATCAGCGATGTAGGTGACATTGTTTTTTCTTCTCTGTTATTGACTTTATTTGCTTAAATTTATCGTTTTAACTTTGATTTCAAACCCGCTCGCCACACAGTATAAGTACAAGACGGGATACCGGAAGCAGGTCGGTCACCACATCGGGGCCCTCAGTGTCAACGACGACCCTCTAATCGTGTTGGCCCTGAACTCAGGCAAGATCGCCAGTGATGCTCTGTACAAGAAGGACTTCAACAAGTCCAAGACCAAGTTCCACCTGCCAGTGGACATGCTCAATCTGGAACTGGCCAAGAAATGCCAGATCCAAGTCAATGATTTCAACTACAGAACTCACCTGCACAACTGGACCTGCCTACCCGACTCCAATGATGTGGTTCAGGCCAGAAAGGCTTATGACCTGCAGAGTGATGTGAGTACTTATCACTTTTTGCTGAATACTAGATTCAGTCTATGCCTTCTATGGCTTATCTGTAGCTGTGACGTGCGGTTCTTCTTTTCCTTCTGCTTGCAGGCTGTGTATAAGGCTGACATGGAATGGATCAAGGGAATGGGATGGGTGCCAATTGGTTCAGTTGATGTGGAGAAAGCCAAGAAAGCAGCAGAGATTCTGAGTGAGAGAAAGTATCGTCAGCATCCCAGCAACTTCAAGTTCACTGCTAATACAACTGACATGCCATATGCCCTTGCTCAGGCCAATGCCCAGGTTATGGACAAGGTACAGATAGCACATCTTATCCATTATTGTTTCAGTGGGAGCCGGGTCTTTAAAAGTAGTACATCAAAAGTATGTGAGGTTCTTTTTGTGTCACACCAATGAAACTAATGTAGGGAGATCTTTTTTTTTGTAGGATTTTCAATTATTATATGTATACTGAGTATATTAATCTGCTTTTTACAGAAAGCCTACATTGCTGCCTGGGAGAACGATAAGACCAACATTCACGTAATGCCTGACACCCCAGAGATCCTCTTGGCCCAGCAGAATAAACTCAACACCAGTCTGGTAATACAGTCTCTTCTTGCATAGTTTTTACAACATGTTAGCACGGTACAAATCATTATGTTTTGTATCTTAATTAGCTTTCTGGGTTCTTCGTCATAGGTACTGCATTTTGTATTACAGTGTATAGAACATGAGACCCTAAAAGCAATTTTCTTTTATCCCCAGAAATTTTATCGTGAAGGCTATATGGAAATGATCAACAAAGGCTACTACCTTCCCAAGGATGCAATCTCTGTTTTATCAGCCAGGGCTTCCAGAGACATCGTCAGTGATGTGAGTTTATGTTTCCTTATTTACATTTTGTTTTGCTCTACTGGCTCTAGTTTTTTGGTTTGTGTTTTTGTTGCTTCACCACAGTAATGTAGTGCTATTTGGAATTTATTTTGAAACTGATCCGTTATTTCTATCCATATTTTTAGTACAAATACAAGGCTGGTTTCCGCAGGCAGTGTGGCCATCACATTGGTGCTCTCAGTGTGAAGGACGATCCGCTAATTATGCTGGCCGCTAATGCAGCGAAGATCGCCAGCGACAATGTCTATAAGAAAGACTTTAACAAGACCAAGACCAAGTTCCACCTCCCAGTAGACATGCTGACAGTTGAACTGGCCAAGAAATGCCAGCAGCAAGTGAATGACTTCAACTACAGAACATACTTACACCAGTGGACGTGCCTGCCAGACTCCAATGATGTTGTGCAGGCTAGAAAAGTCTATGATTTGCAGAGTGACGTAAGTACATGCTGGACTTGTAGAATTAAAGCACCAAGGAAGGATTTTGTTGTTGCTGTTAGTTCTTTTCATGTTCTTGCTGTCACATCAGTCATACAAGTGATGGACCATAAAGGAAGTAGCCTTTGTTTTCTTGAACATGCAAAAGTTTTTGGATTTTAATAGATTGCTCAATTATTTTCAAAACATTTAAGCCTCAATTTGTCTCTAGCCAATTAAAGAGATCTTTTTCCATCCATTTTGAGTCATCCCACAGTTTGACAAATTCAAACCATACATGAACAAATTCTGTGTTTAATTATGTTCAAACTGATTTGTGTGTTTGTAGGCTGTGTACAAAGCTGATCTGGAGTGGCTTAGGGGATGCGGCTGGTCACCTCAGGACTGTATAGATGTTGTCAAAGTAAAGCATGCCCAGACTGTCCTCAATGAAAGGCTCTACCGACAGCACCCAAGTACGGTCAAGTTCACCAGTGTCGCTGACCTCCCAGCAATTGTCTTGTCCAAGCAAAATGCTGAAAACCTCAGTGATGTGAGTAACATCTTTCTGTAATTTCTTGTCGTGTTTTTGAATTGTGAAACACAAATATTTGATATAAATATCTGTTCAAAACAGGCGGATAAAATGAAGCAGTTAATGCTCTTCTTTTTTCTCTCTGACAGAGGAAATATAGGGAAGTCTGGGATAAAGACAAGCTCACCATTCATGTCCCACCCGACACCCCCACCTTTGAACTCGCCAAGGCCAATGCTGTTAATATAAGCAATGTACGTTTGCATTTACTTTACCAGTGTATCAGTGTTTTATAACATGTTTGTGCAGATGCATCGTTCATTTGTTGATTTTTTTGTTTTATTTCTTGTTCTGTGCAGAAATTGTACACAAAGGCATGGGATGACCAAAAAGCAAAGGCCTACCATATCAAGGAGGATGCTATCTCTGTGCTGAAGGCTAGAGCTTCCAGAGATATTAGCAGTGATGTAAGTTAAAAAAAACAAAAAACAAAACTAACATTAAGAAATGATCTATTTGCTGACTACTTCTAGTTCTACTTGCATTAACCTTTCATTTCTTCTCCATTAGTACAAGTACAAGACAGGATACCGTAATCAAGTTGGTCACCACATCGGTGCTCGCAGCATCCACGACGACCCTCTGGTCATGCTGGCTTTGAACTCAGGCAAGATCGCCAGTGATGCTCTGTACAAGAAGGACTTCAACAAGTCCAAGACCAAGTTCCACCTGCCAGTGGACATGCTCAATCTGGAACTGGCCAAGAAATGCCAGATCCAAGTCAACGACTTCAACTACAGAACTCACCTGCACCAGTGGACCTGCCTGCCAGACTCCAATGATGTGGTTCAGGCTAGAAAGGCCTACGATCTCCAGAGTGATGTGAGTTTATAGTTGTACACATGGGTAGTATACTACCAGTCAAAAGTGTCAGTGTAGTAAGAAAGTAGAGAACAGAACATAAACATTTATTGAATGTAAATCTTTTTACTCATTCAGCAGCCAGATACACTTTTTACTTTGTTTTTACAGTCAATGAAATACATTACAGATTTTCCCCCAGTACTGTTGTTTTCACTCTTCAGTCCAGTTCATCCAGTTACAGTGTTTCAAAAGTGTCTTTTTACTTTTGTCCTATAGTGTACACTGTTGCACAAATTATCTGCCTGCTTTCTTTTCTCAGGCTGTTTACAAAGCTGATTTGGAGTGGATACGTGGATGTGGATGGATGCCACATGAGTCTGTAGAGGTGTTGAAGGTGAAGCATGCGCAGAAGATCCTAGCTGATGTAAGTTTGTACCTTACTAAGACTTAAAAATAAATAAAAAGTATGTACATGCTCACTAAATAGTTTTTTTTTTCTTGTATAGAGAGGCTATCGGATCAAGTTGGATGAACAGCAATTCATGGTTCCAGCTGACAGAATTGACTTAGCCCGTGCCAGGAATGCTGCTGAAGTCCTGAATGAGGTGGGAATGATTGTCTGTTATCAAAATGCTGCTTGTTTTTGACTTTTCATTCTTAATGTGAACCATGTGGCAGGATAATGCTAGTGGCAAATTCTAGGTTTGTTTTGGTAGCTGAATTTTGATCTCTCACTTTGCTCAGGCTAAATATCGTGAGGCCTGGCACCAGGACAAGACCAAGTACTCATTGGTGGACACACCAACTCTTGCCACAGCCAGAGAAGTGGCGAAGAATGTTCACCCAGTAAGACTGTTTTCATATATGAGGCATTTCCTGCATATTTCAGTTTTGCAAATTTCTGCCTTGTGCAGATCCTGCTTTATTATGAGCAAAATAAGTGATACATTATGAAAAGCCTATGATAGCTTTTCATCTTTTATAGAAACTCTACACCAAAGAATGGGATAAGGTCAAAGCTACAGGATACTTCATGCCTCCAGATGCTGTACCAATCAAGCAGTGCATCCAGACAACTAAAGTGCAAAGCAAAGTAAGTAGTAGGATCAAATTTAATCAGGTTTGATTTAACTGACAACTTACTAATGTGGTTAAAAATAACTTTTTTTTTGCCTTTCTTGTAGCATAAATACCTGGAGGGATATCGTAAGCAGGTGGGCCACCACATTGGAGCTCGCAGCATCCAGGACGACCCCCTGCTCATGCTGGCTCTGAACTCAGCCAAAATCGCCAGCGATGCTCTGTACAAGAAGGACTTCAATAAGTCCAAGACCAAGTTCAACCTGCCAGTGGACATGCTGCAGTTTGAACTGGCTAAGAAATGCCAGATCCAAGTCAACGATGACAACTACAGAACTCGCCTGCACCAGTGGACCTGCCTGCCAGACCAGAACGATGTTATCCAGGCTCGCAAAGCCTATGATCTGCAAAGCGATGTAAAGCACATTTGTAACTATTAATCATATTCACATAATAATCTGACAGAAACTTATGTCTTGACTTCCTAACATGCATCTTGCTTTCAATCTCTAGCACGTGTATAAGGCAGATCTGGAATGGCTCCGAGGCTGTGGCTGGGTAGCAGCTGACTCTGTTGAACATGTGAAGGTCAAGAAGGCCCAGGCGATTCTCAATGATGTATGTTTACTGCATTACATGCAGCCTCTTTTTTAGCTGTTTTTCTTTAGTCACATGTTGAGTCATCGTGTCTTACCTCACTGCTCTATTTTATTTACAGAGACTTTACAAGAAGAATGCCGAAGAAGGTTTTGGAAAGTTCACCCTGGTTGTGGACCGGCCTGAGATAGTCTTGGCAAAGATCAATGCTGCCAACCTGAGTGATGTATGCAAAGTCTAATTTTTAAAATGATGACTCTCAATTGGAAAACTGATGAGCAATAATGTTTTGTTTTCCTTTCAATAGTTGAAGTACAAAGAGACTTTCAATGCAGAAAAGGGTCATTATATTGGCTCAGATGATACTCCTCAACTGGCCCATAGCAGAGAGGTGGCTAAGAACACCAGTGAGGTAACGTTAAAATAATAATCAAATCCTTTCTTCATTTATAATTTATTTATTGTTCTATGTTATATACATATATTGTGCCAGGCTTTTCTTAAACTTTGCACATACCTTTTGTGGTTTTAGAAACTCTACAAATTGAACTGGGACGAGTCTAAGGCTACAGGCTACCAGCTGAACCATGAATACATCCCACTGGTCGTCTCCAAGAAGAGTAGGGACATTGCTAGTGATGTGAGTGTCTTATATTTCTTTAAAAAAGAATATAATATAATATAATATAATATAATATAATATAATATAATATAATATAATATAATATAATATAATATGTGAAAGATTAAATCTAATAACATGATATTTCATTCTTGCACTATTGAGATTTTTATCATTCTAAACACCATTAGGTCAAGTACAAGGATACCCATGAAAAGGCCAAAGGTCACTACATGGCTGGAACCCTGGTGGACTTCCCTGAAGTGATGCGCTGTGGACAGCAGGAAAAGAATAAGGCACTGGTGAGATAATAAAAAAATATAGTATAATATAAAGGAGTATATCACAATACAATCCACTGAGAAATAAGAAACAACAAGCACTCAACCAGCACTCTCTGGACAGTATCTACTGCTAAGGAAACATTATTGTGTTTTGTATATAATAATTTGTTTTTCTTTGTTGTTTGTAAATATACTTTAAGACGGTGTTTCCCAACCACTGTGCCGCGGCACATAGGTGTGCCCTGAGAAATGATCAGGTGTGCCGTGGAAGATTATCTGGTTCCACCTGATTAGTACTCTAAGCGACCGGCGCGAGTAACGGGCAGAACAATTACATTCTCTTCCACTAGAGGGCAGTACAACTACCTGCTCTAATTAAATAGTTTGCCAACTGCCAGTAAAACAGAAGAAGACGAAGAAGAAATTACATAATAGTCATGCTGTGAGTGAGACAACGGAGCGTAATAGCAGTAGATAAATATCTGAAAAGAAAAAGTAGTCAGTCTGACCTGGGTCCTGGAGAAAACTCCGACCCAGATGAAGGCCCTAGCATGAGAAGTGGTCAGAAGAAAGCACAAAAGGTATACTGGGGACAAACCGAGCCAGTTCCGCTATGCCTGGTGCGCGGGGAAAAATGATCAATATGCTTTTTGTGACATTTTTGTTTGGTGGTGTGTCGTGTGATTTTTCTAACGTGAAATATGTGCCGTGGCTACAAAAGGTTGGGAAACACTGCTTTAAGAAGTTTGTAGCGCAGTAAAATTCAAATAAAGGTAGCATGACAGATGTTGATGTTTTGATTATACAAACATTATGTAGGAATAGGTGATAGATAATAGGTACTGATTTGCAAATAATCAGACGTGAATAATATGAACTTATCATATAATACTATGATACAATATATCATAGTATTATATAATACATATATTATAATTAAAAGACATAACACGTTTTGGGGTCCACTTACAAGAAAGGCAGATGTGAAATGTAAAAGTGAGGTCAGAGCTCAAATGTGACATGATAATTGGATACAAATTTTAATGTAATATTTAGAATCCAGATATAACGGTATCATTTCCATAATGTTGACAGTACAAACAAAGGCATCAAAATTTTAAGCAAAGTTTTAAAGATTAAAAACATTTTACAAAAGTTTGACTTTATTTAACCTTGAAGCAGAAGTCACAGGTCCAAAGTATATTGTATGTTGTGTCGTGTTATATGTCTAAAACATAACCTCCTTGGCAGAGGTAATAAAATACATTAGACAGAAGGATAGCAGCAAGAGTGAAAGGGCAGGAAGCAGTGAGGCCTGCTGTGATGTAGGATTTGGAGAATGGTGACACTGATGGATGAGTATATTAGAGGAACAGCTCTAGTTGAGTAGTTTGGTGATGAAGTTAGCGAGGCATGGCTGAGATGGTTTGGATATGTGCAGATAAGGAACAGTGGATATAGTGGAGCTGCCAGGCAGGAGGAAAAGAGGAAGACTGCAGAGGAGATTCATGTTGTAGAGAGGGAGGACATGCGGTAAGTCGGTGTGACAGGGGGATAAGGTGAGATAGAGTCAGGTGATCTGCTGTGGCGATACCTAAAAGAAGTAGCTGAAAGAAAAAGATGGTGATTAATAAAATATGTTAGATGCCACTATATGTGTATCACAAAGTCTATAGAATCAATAAGTCTCAGTGTATTAATTTTATTTTAGAGATCATAGACTGCATATAAGAATAGAGAAGAGGGCGTTTGTGTAAATTGGTAATTAATTATTATTGTTTCTAACTCATCCTAAGCTCTAGATATGTATCCTGACAGTTTTTGTTTATAAAAGTATTTCAGTTACCCTTATGGATTGAATTTGTTTTTATTCATGTAAACTTTATTTCAATTTAATCTCTTTTACGTTGCTAGTCAGTAACTTTCTATCGTGTGTGTCTAAACAGAGGGTCTACCAGAAGGACTACCATCAAACCAAGACCAAAGTCCACATCCCATCTGACATCATTGCTAACCAGGTAGCTAAGCGGTGCCAGGACATGCTGAGTGATGTTCTCTACCGCACCTACCTGCACCAGTGGACTTGCCACCCTGACCAGGAGGACGCCATCCGTGCCCGCAAGACCAACGAAATCCTCAGTGATGTAGGTCCTTCTTCTGTGCACGTCTGCTGCCTGCTTGTGCCTGATTGTTGCGCAAGATCCTGAACAAACTTGTGTTACATGAAGCATCTAACTGCAAGCAAATATATAATGTTGTGCTGGTTTATTGTCATTTGGTAGGTGTTCTATAAGGATGACCTGAACTGGATGAAGGGTATTGGTTGCTATGTTTGGGACACACCAGAGATTCTTCGTGCCAAGAAGTCCTACGACCTGCAAAGTGATGTGAGTAAAAACATGGGATTCCTGAATTGTGTGTGATTTATAAAGATTTGGATTTTTTTTTATTTGTGTGTGATAATTTACTTATATAATATATTCCCATATAGCTTAAATACAGAGAGAATGCCAAGAAAGAGTTCAACAATTACTCCATAGTGACAGACACCCCGTCTTATGTGACCGCTGT
Organism: Tylochromis polylepis; assembly: GCA_015107715.1. Lineage (NCBI taxonomy): Eukaryota > Metazoa > Chordata > Actinopteri > Cichliformes > Cichlidae > Tylochromis > Tylochromis polylepis. The sequence goes on along the minus strand of VVHJ01002776.1, from coordinate 16,894 downwards.
CCTGGGCCACACCTGGGCCAGCGAGGTGAGTGATCTGCACTTTTAAAAACTACAAAAATGAGTGTTTCAGTTTTGAACTCATACTGAGTGGATTAATTAACCATTTATCACTGACAGCTCAACTACAGAGAGGCATATCAAAAGGAGAAGCACATCTACACCACGGTTCTGGATACCCACGATTACGCCAGATGCCAAAACTTCAAATACATCTTCAGCAACGTAAGTGGAGATCCAGTAAAAATGTCTCTCCTCCTGTCACGGATAAGAAGTGATAGATATCTGTAAACGACATGTTTATGATGACGTTCTGGCTTTTTTCTGTCAACAGAAAAACTACACTTCTGCCTGGGACAAAATCAAAGCGAAGAGTTACCAGATTCCACATGACGCGAACGCTTTGCAGCACGCTAAACAGCAGAAGGTTATCCTCAGCAATGTACGTTTCAACTTTTATTTCATATTATTGTTATGATGATGATGCTAGGATTTTCCTCACAATCAAGTTCAACTGCTGAGCTTTACAAGACAATATGAATCCTCTCTCCCTTTCAGGTGAAGTACAAGGAGGACTACGAGAAGTTCAAATCTCTCTACAGTCTGCCCAAGTCACTCGAGGACGATCCTGGAACTGCTCGTTGCGTCAAAGCTGGAAAGCTCGTCCTAGATGTAAGCTCCATTTGTTTTGCCCTTTCAACTTCCACATGTTGACATTTCTTTTGATAAGCAATAGAGCGGTTGTGTTGCTTGATTAGCTCTATATTACAAAAACATGCATCGCTGTGTAGATTTTGTTGTGCATATGAGAACTGAAAGAACCATCTGTTTTCCATCATTGCAGCGTCTGTATAAGGAGAACTATGAAAAGACCAAGGCCAAGAACCACATCCCCCCAGACATGTTGGATATCCTGTCTGCCCGCAGTACCCAGGATGCCGTCAGCGAGATCAACTACCGCAAGTACCTGCACCAGTGGATCTGCATGCCCGACATGCAGATGTACGTGCAGGCACGCAAAGTAAATGAACAGCTCAGCGACGTAAGTAGCAGTCCTCCTAAGCTTTGACATTCTGTGCTTGTTACTGCTTATTTAGTCAGCTCTATCATTCTCTGTGGTACGATCCTTTATGTTTACATTTTATATTTTATCGTATTTTAATGTTTCTATTTTTATGAGAATATTGAAAATCAGTGAAACCACAATGAGTTTTTTCTCATTTTTTTGTTTATTTCTTAAAAAATATGAAAGGTCAGACTGTTTTGTATGCAAAATAAATCAAATAGCCACATTCTTGAATCCTTATACTGAGTATAAGTATGCACTGAAACTAATTTCAACCACAACATTTTACCTCTCCCCAGATCTTCTACAAGGATGATCTGAACTGGCTCAAAGGTATTGGCTGCTATGCCTGGGACACACCAGAGATCCTCCGTGTCAAGCACGCTGGTAATCTTCAGAGTGAGGTTAGCCCAAGCAACATATTCATGCTCCATCCTCTCCATTGCTTTTAGTTTATAAATTAAATTTTTCTTCTTTATATTGATTTTGTCCCATGAAAATGATTGTTATGTTTAATTTTTGATTCTAGAACAAGTACAGAGCCAAAGGCAAAGACACTTTCAAAGAATATTCTGTGGTGACGGAGACTCCAGTGTACGAGACCGCCAAGCAGAACGCTCAGAACCTGAGTGACGTAAGTGATTTTATTGTCTAGTTTCACGTTATTTCCTTTATTATGTCAAAACTGTTAGCTCAGTAGTTTGTTAACTCATTCTTTGTACATTACAAACAAAAAGAAGTAAGACCGCAAATCTCATCTTTTTTTTTTTCTCCTTTTCTTTTCCCAGCTGCACTACCGCTATGATTACAACGCCAATATCAAGGGCACCAACACCGCTCCTGCTGTTACCATTGAAACAGAAAGAGCCCGTCTGGCCAACTACATCCAGAGTGATGTAAGATAACGTTCCTTCATATTCAGCGTGATTGTTCAGCAATTATTATCATATATTGTATAGTACCGATATTTTACATTTTTAATAAATAATGAAAGGAACGGGCACGCTTCACAAATAAACCTTCTACTAGTGGGCAGTAATTTGAATTTCATATAATTGTACTCCTTTATGAGGATTACTACCAGGGTTTTAAACTAATATGGGTTATTCAGTATGTGTATCTGTTGGTATAAATATTTTTCATGTTAAGAAAACATCTTCTCTCGTCATGTGTGTTGACTTCTCTTAGAACTGGTACAAAGAAGCTAACAAGAGCTTCATGCCAACTGGTTATTCACTGCCTCATGACACCCCCCTCATCAAGCAGGCTAAGCTGAACACTGTTATCACCAGCAATGTAAGTCTTCCACACGCTTGGACAGAACAGAATTTTTTGCTTCCGGTGGTTTGATGTCACTGAATCACGCACTTTTGTTTTTATCCGTGCAGGTGAAATACAAGGAGGCCTATGAGATGGTGAAGGCTAAAGCCTACACTCTTCACCCAGAGGGTGTCAACTTTGTCACTGCAAGGAAGGCTAACAAGATCATCAATGAAGTAAGATGACACACAGCTGTTATAGCTGAGCCAGACCTACTGTTGTAGATTAACGTTTCATTTCCTTGTGATGGATGTTAAATGCTCCATAAAACAGTGCTGTGTATGTGTTTCTTGCGTCTCCAGCGTCTGTATCGTGAGACGTACCACAAGCAAAAGGACAAGATCCACACAACCTACGACACTCCTGATATTAAACAAGTCAAGATGAACCAGGAGCACCTCAGTGACGTACGGACACGCGCAGATTACAACATTCATGTCCCTTTTTTTTAAAATTCATGTTGTAAGACGGACTTTTTTTTGTTCCCTTCTTACCCTAGTTGTGCTACAAAGAGAAATACTACAACAGCAGAGGCCAGCTGATATCGATGCCCATAACGCCTGAGCTCATGCACTGCTACCATGTCAATGAGATCACCAGCGATGTATGTCAAAACTGAGACAAAACCTCTACAAGGTGGAGTTTAAAGATGTTTTTTTTAAACAGTGGTTAAAATTGTTTTGTGTTTTTAGCTGAAATACAAAGAGGATCTGATGTGGCTGAGAGGCATTGGCTGCTTCTTGTATGACACCCCAGAGATGGTCCGTATCCGCAACGTCACCAAATTCAGGGTACGTCTTTTTGGATGGAATGGATTCCTATTTTTCATTTCCAGTGCGTATTCAGGCATCTGCATCATTCATATAAATATTTTTTTGTCTTATAGGTGAACTATCCAATGGACGCTAAGAAGAACCTTGCTAAATTCTCTGTGGTCCTGGACACACCCGAGTATAATCGTGTGACTGAGCTGAAGACGCACATGAGCAACGTGAGTTGATTTCTCAAATGTGCTTCATGTGATCTGGTTTCCAAACAAAAATGAAAAGATAGCTTTGAATCGCTTGCAGTGTATTCTAAAAAAAAAAGCCACATGTTTTAACTGAGCTTTTGACATTCGCCCTCTCTCTTTCCAGCTGATCTACAAAGCTCAGAGCAAGGAGGACATGGCTAAAGTCACCACCACTGCAGACTCTGTGGACATTCGGAGAGCCAAGTGGGCCCAGCAGCTGACTAACCAGGCAAGCTCAAATAAACACGTGAATAACTGAATCTATTATATGTATGTGTGTGTCTTTCCTGATTAGCTAATCAATATTTTTTCCTTTCCGCTACAGTACCAGTACGTAGATCTGGCTGCCAAACAAAGAGCTCATTTCACTCCAGAAATCAATACTCCAAATATGGGCCATGCTAGAAAAATGAAAGTGGTCTACAGTGATGTAAGTCTGATCCTTCGTTCTCCTTTAATGCTGCTGTCGTTGAAACCTCAACCCAAAACTGTTTATACTATTTACTGTAAATGCTTTCGGTATACTCACTTTGCCAAAATTATTGAAATTGCAATAATTGCAGTCTCCTCTGAAGCCAATTTCTAAGATGTTGTCTAAATCGTTTCTTCCCTTAGAACAAATACAAAGAACAGTATGAGAAGATGAAACACCGGTACACTGCCATTGCTGACACACCTCTCCTGATCCGTGCCAAGAAGTCCTACCTCCAGTCCAGTGATGTGAGTTTGCTCATTTAGGAAACCAATGATTTAGTTTGAAGGATTCAGGAATTATAGACTGATTGTTAACTATTTTCCCACTGAAAACGGTGATATTTCACAGATTTCATTAGCTGATAGTGAATTTGATCTCATATCAAAGTATAAATATTGTTTTTGTTGATCTGATTTTACCCTTTTAGCACAAATACTGTACAAGTCAGTGTAAAATTGTAGATGCTATAAATCACATTATGTGTATTTGATGAATATACAACACATTTTCTTCTTTGTTTCTTCAGCTGCGCTACAAAGAAACCTTTGAGCTTTCCAAGGGACACTACCGCACAGTCAAGGATGCTCTGGACATCACTTACCACCGCAGGGTCACTGATGACATCAGCGAGGTCGGCAGTTGAAATTAGCTGGCTCATTATTAAATATAAATGTCTTTATACATGTACGTGTTTTGAGCTTTTGCATCTCCAGCTACTGTTTTTTTTGTTGTCTCTCATCAGGTTAAATACAGAGAGAAGTACATTAGCTCACTGGGTACCTGGAAGTCCATCCCCGATCGTCCCGAATTCTTCTTCAGCAAAATTGTCAGCGGTAACGTTAGTGACGTGAGTACTCATGACTTTTTTCACCCTGTGGTAAAATATTTACAGCTCATTAAAGAGTATTCAGTACAGTGTCACTGAGACGCTATGCAACATTTAAATTAAATCTCATTTTATGTGTTTTTTTTTTTAGGTCAAGTATAAGGAGGACCTGGATTGGCTGAGGGGTATTGGCTGCTTCGTGTGGGACACACCTGAGCTGGTGCAGGCTGAGAGGAACAAGGCGCTGTACAGTGAGGTAAAGCATCAGTGACATTTAGCTTAATTTTTATTTATATGGCACCTGTTTATGATTTGCAGTATCATTAAATGTGGGAGAATATAAAAAAAATGCTTGTTTGTTCCATAGTGAATAAACTGTTTTGATATTTCAAATGAATATAACAAGTGTACTTTCTATTGTATTATGTGCACATTTATCAGTGTGTTATAGTTTCTGTATCTTCTTAATAAAAGTTTCATTGTTTGTCTGCAGAGACTGTACAAAGCCTCCTTTGAGAAGAACAGAGGCAACTTCAAGTATACCAGCGACACTCCATTCTTCCAAGCCGCCAAGCAAGCCTCCGTTCTCATCAACGATGTGAGTCCCGTCATTCTTTAACCTACAGGAATAATTAAAAATGAGATTTAGTTTGTTAACCCATTTGTAAATCAATGAAACAGTTAACCACATTTCTGTTTTTCTGTGCTTCTCTATTGGACGCTCAGCGTGGAGGTAAAAAACCCTGAAAATTCACTGTAGTATTTTATTCTTGCCTAGACTGTTTATCAGCAGCTGTTTATGCATTTAACCTTAAAGCCAAGTGTTTAAAATGTGTCCCTTGTTCTTTACCTTCCTAAAATTCCTAAAATGTTTCATCCACATGACAAGAGATGAAACGTTTTGTTCTCTGGGTACTGTTTTTTAACTACCTTCTGACACTTTGAGCAGAGGGCTTACAGAGCAGAATATGAGAAGACCAAGGATAAGTTCACCATAACTACAGATGATCCTAGATATCAACTGGCCAGGGAGAACAGGAAGATGAGCCAGGTAAACGCCCTGGTCATGTTGTACCACCGGCCTGCCACTTCTGGTCCCCGAAGAGCTCTGACACTGGTGCATGAGGTTGTCAGCAGGACTGCTGATGGTGGCCATCGCATGGCATTTATAGACCTCCCAACTCAAAAAACAATTCTTTCCCTTTTGTATCTTTTTTTTTTTTTTTCATTTTTGTCCCCCACAGGTTG
>VVHJ01002776.1:0-10930 GCA_015107715.1 Tylochromis polylepis | reverse complement strand
GCACCACTGTCACACTTGGATCTCCGGAGTTCTTCTCCAGTCCTCCCTGTGTTACTGCTGTTTTCCTTTTGTGTCCTCAACTATAGCATGCTCTGTGTGTGTGTGTGTGTATGTCATTGTGTATGTGAACAGAAAATGTATAAATCCAGAGCAAAGGATCTACTAAAGGGTGGCTGCAATGAGCTACTCCGCCCTGACATCCTCACAGCCCTTTACCAGACCACTATGGGCAGTAAGGTAAACAAAGAGAGAAGGGAAGCATGATGACTCTGATCCCTGTCCACAAAATAGCCCATGTGTTGTATATCTTAAGACTCATGTTATAGATGGAGGTGACTTTGTTCCTCCCTGCTGTTTGTGGACAAGGTCTTATCACATAAAATCCCCATCCTGCAGAAACTCTTTCCATCCAGTCATTCCATTTAAAAGTGGCTTTAACTCCCATGTAGTCCATCCTTCTTCCATGCTCTAATCCCTCCATCCATCATTTGCTTCTCTTCATTCATTACTGAAGCATTAACACTTCGCTGGTTGCCCAACTGCCTTTGAGCAATTTGGTATCTAAAGTCAGAAATGCAATAAAATTTAGTGCATTAAAGCTTCTACTGGAATTTGTTATTTTTAATTCACAGTTTTTAGTTACCAGTTTTTTTTTATACAACTAAAGGACCAAAATCAGCAATCATTGAGTCTTCTCTTATGTTAAACTCTTATTTATTGAGGCCACACTACACTGTACATTAGCCTCAGATCCAGTATACAAATAATAACATGAGACTCACTGCTGAACGTCATAAACCATGCGGGCACCGCAGACTTTCATCACTGGGCGAGGGTAACACGTGTCACTGTCTTCATTGTCACATCAATAATGCATCCCTCTGTGCACGTGTGTCTCTCATCAAGCATGCTTATAAACTTTTCCATTGCTTTGTTTCACTCAGTTGATTTTGTGTATTGATTTAAGGCAATTATAACAACATGCTAGCCAACTCGTTCTGACTTCGCTCTGATGCGGTTAAAAAACTATCCAAGAAAAAAAAAAACCAAGTAATTAATTTTTCTTAAATATGCAATAACAGAAGAGATATTTTAAAGTTAGTGCTATCATCTGACCTGACTTTTTAAAAATGTTTTCTTGGACAGTTTTTCTACCACTTGTTACATTCATAAAGACGAGCACATTAATACAGCAGCAGTTTTATTGAATGATGCTGACTTTCTTTTGTTTTCACATTGTCCTTGTTCTATCAGTGGAAGTATAGAGAGCAGTATGAACGTGCCAAGGACAAGTTCACCTCTGTTCTGGAGACTCCTGAGTATGAGGCCCACAAACGCAGCAAGAAGATCAGTGATGTAAGTGTTGGGTTTGCAAGGTTTTTATTATTATGTTTAGATTGTTACAAGAAGTTGCTGTAAATCCCTTTTAAAAAAATATTGCGGTTTATCACAAACAGGGGTGTTTTTGTGTTTAAATTTCACCTGTTATTATCTACATCTGCTTAGATCATCTACAAGATGGAGTATAACAAGACCAAGGCAAAGGCATACACCTTACCTTATGACACTCCACACCAACAACACATGAAGAAGGTCAAGGAGATCACCAGTAATGTAAGTCTGCGCTGCACTTTTAAAATATTCTTTTAAACATTTGCACAGGAAGTCAAAATACGAAATGTACTTTTGTATGTTTTATGTGTTTTGCAGCTGAAGTACAAAGAGGTGTATGAGAAGAGCAAGGCCCACATCAACATGGACCCTGAAGCTCACGAGATCCGTGCCGCTAAGGAGGCCTACAAGAACATCAGCAATGTGAGCGTCTTGAGTGCCAGTATTTTAAAATGACACTTTTAACCCAAATTTCTGCTAACATACAGCATTTGATTCGGTTTTATTTTGCTATATTTCTAGCTTGACTACAAGAAGAAGTATGAAGCAACCAAGAACCAGTGGATCTGGACAGTGGACAGGCCTGACTTTGTCAATGCTGCCAAGAACTCCTTGCAGCAGAGCGATGTGAGTTGGGACCTCTTGTTTTAATGTGTTTCATTTTAGCAACATGCAGCACTGTTGGTCTCTTTTTTTTCACCGCCATATTTTACCAACAGGTTGAGTACAAGTACGACAAAGAGATCCTGAAGGGCTGCGTGATACCTGTGGTTGATGACAAGTTAACCGTTCTGTGCATGAAGAATGCTGAAATGGCCAGTGAGGTACGTTTCCCTATTTTTTATTAGAGACACTATATTTAGTTAAAATTACTAAAGGGCACACAATGATGCTTAAGAATGTGATGTTTAATGTCCTAAACTGCTTCTTTTTTCATTTGCCCCTTCCAGGTGAAATATAAACAGAAGTATGAGAAGGAAAAGGGACACTACTTGCCTGTCCTGGACACTCCTCAAATTCTCCACGCCAAGGCTGTGCGTATTCTGGCCTCAGAGGTAAGAACTGTTCAGCAGAAAATTAACTGTACTGTATACTGTGTGTGTGTATATGTATATACACCCTTAGGTAACTTATGAGTATGAATTTTAAATTGTTTTTATTCTTCCTCAGAGCAAATACAAGGAGGCCAGTAAGAAGGAAATGCAGTCCGGCTCATTCACCACCCTGTCCGACACTCGTGACACTGCCCACAGCAGGACAGTCAACAAACTTGTCAGCGGGGTATAGCTGTCTTACTGAAACATGCGTTTTACAAAATGAGCTCATCCAGCATCTAAGCCTGGACTGTTTGTGTGCAGCTGGGCTTGATGTGCTGTTCTGTCTTTTTAGAAAGTGTACAAAGAAAAGTTTGAGAAGGAAAAGGGCAAGTCCATATATAACCACATGATTGTGCCACCCGATGTTCAGCATGCCATGGACGTGGCCAAAAATCAGAGCAACGTGAGTCATTTCCACAACTGGGCTAAAGCAGTTGGGGGACTTGGACTTGGACTTGGGGGTAATTTTTTTCAGCTTTTAATAGTTGTCTGTGGATGTGGAAGTCAGGTTGCATCTCCAATTTTGTCCAACTGGACAGGTGGCCTACAAGAAAGATGCCAAAGCCAGCCTACACTACACTACTGTAGTCGACCGTCCTGACATAAAGAAGGCTACCCAGGCTGCTAAACTCATCAGTGAGGTAACCATAAAGTGCACTGATACTGACTCACCAGCTCAATAGAACAGATATTAGCACATAAATGTGTTTAAAGACTCAACTCATCACAAAAGAAGAGAAAAGAGGAACACTAGACAATAAAAATAAAAACAGTACAGACTGCATACCCATCCCTGTACTGTAGTTTCTACATGATCACCTGGTTCCTGTTGGGTCTTGTGTCCATCAGATTGGCTACCGTGAAAAGGCACGTGAAGAGGCCAGCCGTGGAGGCTCTCTAGCCCACCGCCCAGATATCGATTTGGCAACTGAGGTGTCCAAGCTGACAAGCCAGGTACACTAAACCAAGTTACTCATCTGTCTCATCAAGCCCTGGACAGTCAGGTTCCTTTGCCACTGGGTCTCTACAATTATCGTCTGATAGAAAAGGCTTCCTTTGTTTATTCATTCATTCATTTATATATTTATTTAGGTGGCAGCCAGCTGGAAAGATCAGCTGCCTGGATTTTAACTGTCAGATCAGCTTCCACAAGCTAATATTAGCAGACTGGTAGTGCTGTGGTAGATGCTTAGCAGCAGTCGTGTTGGCCTAATGATACAACTAGCAGCTCTTTCACTGCGCTTCCTCTGCCATCCTGCATTATAATCCATGTTACTCCATGAAAGTAGATATAAATGTTTAACTGCTCATACCAGTGTACATGTCCCACCACCATCCTTATACCTGTCTTCCTCTTCCTCCATCCTTCTGTGCTATAACTCTTCTTCTCAACCTTAATCTCTTTCCTCTTCTTTCTACATCCATAACATCCTAGTCTGTGTGTTCTCATCCCTCCATTTCACTGCGCTTTGTAGGTGGAGGCCATGCCCTCCCTCCATGGAGCAGCTTCCTATGATACCCCCCTGATGCGCCACATTAAGAAAATGAGTGCGGTGACTAGTGATGTAAGGAGGTTTATGCCCTAAAACTGACGGACTGCTGCTGCCTGTCTGTCCTCTCTGTCTCTCTGTCCCCTTCCTGCTGACTCATGGACTGGCTGAATAATACAGGGTTCTCCAAGCCTTTAAGATAAACATCTGGAATCTTTGTGAAAATATTGATTCACAAATCAAATCTTACAAAGTTCCTATTTGATTTGCACTTTCTTTTCTTTGCAGTGTCCACCCTCTGCTTTTTTTTATATTTCCATAACAAGACGTGCCTCATTGCTAAGCATAGAGAAGAGCATTACTGCATTAGCTGCCTGGCGCTAATACTATATGTTTATTTAAACTGTCTTTTCAGATTTTTCCCACTATTTCCCTTTAAGTCTCCATGTGTGTTTGTTTCTGAATGTGGACAAAAGGCTTTTATAAAAATGAACAACTTGAGTTGTTCTTAAAAACATGTGTATGTCCAGTAGTTCTCCATTTTCATCAAAATCCTAAGGGGTGGGGTAGGCCCTCCTAAAATTGTGGGATAAGGTTACAGTAGTGAAAAGTAAGTCATAATTCCTGTTAGATATACACATGTTTTTATAGCACACCTTTTCAAACGTGTGTCTGTGTCCCACCTTCACTCTGAAGTGGTTTGATCTGTGGAGCCAAACCACACCTGACCTACATCTACAACCACACTGCCTTACCTTTTCCATATATATTTTATTATATATGAAGTTCATGTTTGTGTTTATGTGAATCGCAGGATGCTTTATGTGCACATGTTTACAGTATAAAGCATCTTGTCTGATCAGTTTGATCAACTTTAAAATGAATAAATGCCTCAGAATCAGTTTTACAATTGCAACCAATCTATTACACCATAGATCATGTGTAACTTTACTTTTCATTACTGATCTACGTATTTATGAAAGAAAAAACAAATTTAATACTTAACATGTGGCGCAGAGCAAGTGCAAAGCTTTTACAAAACTATCTGCGAGGAATCTGAGTCACTAATCAAATCCAAAAACAACTTCATGTTGTCCTTTAGTTGTTTTTTTCTATGATGGAGACGTCAGCTGGTGTTGGTTTCATCTCAGTCAATACATAAACTGACTTGTACACATATCCTACGCTAATGAACAGGTGAAGTACAAGGAGAAGTTTGATAAGGAGATGAAAGGAAAGAAACCTCAATATGACCTGAAGGAAAGTAAGATTTACAAGACTCTCAAGGATGCCAGTGTGCTGGCCAGTGAGGTGGGTGCTCTCGTATCTTATCATCACTTCACACCATTTTTATCTTATACCAAAATGTGTCCTTTGTCTTCTAGCAAAAAATCATGAATTTTTTCAATCGTTAATTAGTTTTGTATAGTTTGTGTAATTTACGTCTATGGGAGTAAAGCAATATCTGATTTTGGCATCCTGGTGTTGTTACTAGAACAGAGACAAACCAATGTATCTTAGTAATTCTTTACATTTCTGTGAAATTCACCATTTCAAACAAATATCGCCCATTTTATATTACCATAGTGTCAGATTAATGTGACTGCTGTCAATATAACACACAGGTGAAGTACAAGGGTGACCTGAAGAAGATCCACAAACCTGTGACCGACATGGCTGAGTCCCTGTCCATGAAGCACGTCACGAGCACCAGCAAGCTGTCCAGCGACGTAAGCTGCCTGTGTGCCTATTAACCTTTAACCCTCTCACATTCCCAGCCAGGAAGCTGCAGCGAGTCAGTTCGGTTTCGGTGCACAGTGTGCCGTTCATTAAAATGTGTCTGAACTCTAGTTCCATCACCTCACAGTAACAATCGGCAAAATGTAGCAAACCACTGACCATCTCATGGATTTATGCACTAAGCTCCATCATAAAAGACATCCATCATTCTCTGACCTCATCTGGTAGTGATCTTTACCCATCTCTCTTTTGACCTCTGACCCGCCGAATACTATCACCCTCTATAACCTCTACTTCTTAACTTTTTCAGTTTGACTTTTTTCCCCCGTAGTTCAAACAAAACTAGTCTTTTATTAATGTTCACTTAACACCAACTTTCTCCTCCTGCCTTTTGTAGATTTATGATTATTTTAACATTTAAATGTTAAAAACTCTTATGTTTAAATGCTATTATGTTTCTTTCTATCATAAAATATGAGGTTTTTCTGCTAAGCAATGATTCGCTGTACTGAGCTGCCTTACTTTACTGGGAATCCCCCGTAGTACTGCTACAAGAAGAAATTTGAGGAGAGTAAGGGTCACTACCACATGATTCCTGACACACCAGAACAGCTCCATCTCAAGGAGGCTTCTGAACTTCAAAGTAACGTAAGTGGTACATACTCCTGAGGGCAACGAGCGCTCGGTACAGTAAAAAAAACCCACTATTGTGGGTTTCAACTGTGTCAGGCAGATATGTACACAGTGTTTACTTCTCGGGACTTCATTTGTTGCAGTTAGAGGAGGAGGATGTCGTATTCATTTAATATTTAAATTGGAGACCACTCTGACAAAATACTTGAAAATACTTCGCATGTTTATTACTCTAAAAACATTTTAATGGGTCCAAAAAAGAGGCAGAAGTAGAATTGGATATTTATTTATGAACCGTTTAGTTTCGGGAAGGCATTTAACAAAAAATATATTTGTACAGTTATTTCTTTATTGTACCGTAACAGAGATTTTGCCCACACAACTGTAATTATGTTAATTTTAAAAAAAATGCTGTTAAAATTGCTATTTTAAAAAAAATTAAAAATAAAATTGCTTGTAATCATTTTGTATTTTGTTTATGATATAGCATTTTATATTTGGGTACTATATTTTTCCTTCCAGGGAGCCATTTCTTTCTTATATCAAATCACTGAAACGTGATTTGGTGGTCTAATCAATCGCATTGAAGAGCAGTGCAGGCTTTTCATTTCTGTTCTCATTTACATTAATTACAGTAATTTAACTTGACTTGAATCTTACTGGATGGATACACGTTGCAGCTTTTCTGTTTGATTTTCCTAGCATACAGAAATGAATGGAAGCCATGTGATGTCCCTGTAGTGTTTCTTTGCGTTGCACACAGTTGACTATATTTGTGTGGGCCGTTGCAGGTGAAATACAAGGAGAAGTATGAGAAGGAGAAGGGCAAACCCATGCTGGACTTTGAGACACCCACATATGTGACTGCTAAGGAGGCTCAGCACATGCAGAGCCAGGTAAATAACCCTTCTGTTACGTCTGCCATTGAAGTACATACAGATGCAGTACGTTTTCCCATTGCAGACCTCTCTTAAAATCTTTAGAGCCTCCTTAAGCGCTATATTAACCTGTATTGTATTGCCTCTTTTTGCTAGTTGGATGCAAAGCCATTGTTTATGTTATGCTTACAGAATGATTCTAAAGTATGGAAAAACATTTTACAATGCCTTTAGTAACCTGCCTTTATTACACCAATTCAGTCATTTTATAGTTGCAAAATGTTTTGAATTGCAGAAAATTCACATCATTATCTCTTTGCAGTCTTCCTTTTGTAATACTTGTATTTCAAATAAATAGGAGGCAGTGTAAAATGCGCTGAAAGTAAACTCACCCAGAAGCTTCTGTATTGTTCGCTTAATGCTATGACAGGTTATCTTCCTGTCAAGATGCAGGGATGACAAAGTAAAGTGTGTGTTTGGCCTCTGCCCTGGAGCCTGGATTGTAGATTTTAACTATAATATGATATCCTAGTGGAGCTCCTTTTTCACAACAAACAGCTCTTACACCTCCACACATGCACTCAGACACATTTACAGACATCAGATATACAGTTATAGGTGTCATTATGAGCAGAATGGTGCAAACAAGAATGAAGGTAGCTGCATTGTGAACCAGCACTGCTTGCATGTGGTTATCTGAGCTCTGTTTGTCCCTTGTGTTGTCTCTGTGACCAATAGAAAGACTATAAGAAGGACTTTGAGGAGTACATGAGGGGAAAGAACCTCTCAGGCTTGGAGGTCACCCCTGCCATGATTCATGTCAGACACGCCACCAAAATAGCCAGTGAGGTAACTAAAGGACAACTTACATCTGATGGTGTCTCCTATTTACCTCACCCGAGCTTCATAATCGTACTAAGACAACATCACAATCGGTCTCTCTTTCTTTTCACCACTTTTTTTTTTTTTAGCCCTTGCCAGTTTGCCTTTTGCAGTATTATTAGGTTTTGGTTTTTTTTGCATGGTTGCCTTCAGAACCCTAAACTAATAATGACCCACCCATCCTCCAGCCATTGTGTGTCCTGCAGTAAAATACTCACCTAATATTGAATATCGATCTTCATTTCACAGTCCTTCACCTAGTAGTAGCTTACCACCAACTTTATGTGACAACAAGACTGCATGCATGTAATCATTTGAATGAGGCAACAGTGGTTTGGGGGTGAAATGCTGACATGAATTCCTATCGTGTAGATTTCCTTGTTGTTTTAATGATGATTTTGTTTCCGCTCTTTCTGATTAAATGTGTTTCAACTTGTTTTTGTTTTTTTTATTAGGATCCTGCCAAAATCACCAACGTCTCCAGTTTTCTCTGTAACATAATGATAATACATAAAAGCAGTGAATCTGTCTCTGCGTAACTTGGAAAGACTTGGTGACTTTGAGCTTTTTAAAGGCAAGCAGCAGAACTTGCCGACTGTATTGTTTGTCTGTCTGTGTGCTTTGGCCTGGCCTGCCTGTGTGCCCTTCTCTGCAGTCTCTCTGTTCTTCTTCCGTCCTGTAGAAAGAGTACAGGAAGGATCTAGAGGAGGGGGTGAAGGGTAAAGGTCTAACTGTACTGGAGGAAACTCCGGAGCTTTTGAGAGCAAGAAATGCCACTCAAATCCTGTGTGAGGTACGACTGACCGAGAGGTGATGCAAACAACATCACGCTCTCATCCGAATGACTTCTGACAATCTCGCTCTTCATGAATCCCATCCCCTCTTAACTAAGCTTCACCATTGCACTAAAAGTGGGACTGTTGGGTTCACTCTTATTCTTGTCCCTGCTTTATGATGTCACTAATTTCCCATCATTGTATTTTGTGTTTTGTGACCATAACGTAACCTTCATCTGCACCCTATTTAATTTTGCCATGATTTTCACTTATACTCATATTTGTGTATTATGAATCCTACAAAATTCAACCTCAGTTGCACTCAAAGCATATCTTCTCTCTTCTCTTGTTTTTCAGGTCAAACATTTATTGTTGAGTTTTTATAGAATTTTAATGACTTTATCTTTTTGTATAAGTGGTCCAGGTGGTATCAAATCTCTAAATAAAAAAATATACGACTCTTGATTTAATTTTTCATTTTGTTTTTGTAGGTAGTATTGTTTTTGAAAAGATATACTCTGAGTGCGTTTGAGGGTGATTTGTAGATTGCAAGATAGATGTATAATGACTTAATGAACAAACTAGAAGTAGAAATAGTCTGTTTCATGTCATGTCTCTAACTGCTGACTGCTGTTGTTTTATTTTCAGTTCTGTGTGAAGCTTCGCACTCAGTCTTGTTACCATATCTGTTACGTAGATTCTGATAACTTTCTCTATTCACTGATCCCTTATGATTTCTGGTTTTGCAGCCCTCTTCAGTGTGAATGAGTAGAAATCCTGTTTTTTTTGTTTTTTGTTTTTTTAGAGTAACATCACGTGTAACAATTTGTAACTTTTGGTGTTTACAGAGAGAGTACAAAAAGTCCCTGGAGCAGGAGATCAAGGGCAAGGGAATGTTGGCTTTGGCTACAGACACCCCAGACTTTATGAGAGCCAAGAATGCCACTGAGATCCTCAGTCAGGTCTGAATCTTGAATGTTTTTTGCATTGCTTGCTTGGAGCAGTGATTTCCAGAGTGTGGGCTGCAGCCCCCTGATACGTCATGATGGTATTATGAATGCATTATTAATGTAAAAAGAAACAGGACTATTTTTGATCCTGAACATCGCTTATATCTCATCATTAGCAGGTAAAAAGTAGATTTAGGATTAAGGCAATCAGATAGCAACAACCAAATTAAAAGAAGACACAAAGAAGGAACTATATTTACAACACATCCTGTGTCGATCAGAGTTGTGATTGCAGGTTAAGGTGGACTGCAAAAGATGCAAGATTCCAAGAGTAAGAAAAGCCAAACATTTCAACTAGACAGAGTAAGACGGAGGTGATAAGAGGGCTATTTCTTCACACTAGGCTGAAGCACCTGAGTGAAGTTGGCCCCCCTCACCTTCTTCAAATCAAACAAAAATGATGTCAAACGTTTGTGCTGGTTTGTGCTGCAAAAAGTTTCGTTTGTGCCGCTTTTGTTTTAAAGATATCAATAAAGTTTCTAGAGGTCATCCAAGGTCAACCAGCCCCTCTCTGTGCTGTGAAAAGTCTGTGAAACATAAACCGGTATTGGATATTTTTTATCATGATCACACTCTTTAAAAGTAAAAAACTATGTTAACTTATAATAGTTAAAATAAACAGAATATGTATTCTGTTGGAGAAAAAAACTTTATTTGCAAAATGCAAAACTATCAGAACAATGTAGGCATGTTTCCTGTTAGAAAAACTAAATACATGGAACTGTCAAGCCTCTCAAGTTTAATACAACAACTCCAAAAATAATAGCTAGTTCATCACAAACCAGCACAAATGTAGCACAAACGTTTGACATCAATTTTATTTGTTTTCGTTAATGTTGCGGTGCTGGTTGACCTTGGATGACCTCTAGAAACTTTTATTAATGGCTTTAAAACAAAATGAGCACGAACAAAACTTTATGCAGCACAAATGTAGCACAAATGTTTGACATCAATTTTGTTTGATTTGAAGAAGGTGGGGGAAGCATCTTCACTCACATGGCTGACGCTGATTAGGGAAGTGGAGAAGTCAGA
>VVHJ01002775.1:0-14197 GCA_015107715.1 Tylochromis polylepis | reverse complement strand
TAGCATGCACGGACAGGAAGTGAGATGGATAAACAAGCGTCATGGCGGATGGCAGTGGGGCCAGAACAGAATGCTGCACTGAAATGTTTTCCTTGATTTAGTGACCTGCACTCTTCAGCATAACCTTTGACCTGCCTCCAAATATAGAGTGAGGACATTTTTTTCCCCCTTTCTTTTGTATTTTTCAAAGCTTCTCACAAAAGACAGGGAAAACACAGAACCTCTGCCAACCCATGCACAGATACTGAGTAGATTTCCATTTTATCAAAAGGTCCTCTGCTGGTGCAGTAAGGTATCAGAAGTGGTGGACCATATAATGTAAAACTGGACAGGAATATTTTTATTGGGAAAATAGAGTTCAAAGATGGCAGGAATTTATTCATTTACTTGAGATTTTAGAAGAGAGCTTAAATTTTTAACGACTAGAAAAAAAATTAACACACCAATTTGTGAATTTTTGGGAAACTCTGGAAAGCACAGTGCCTTTGTTTAAAAAAATACGCTTGATGAACGAATGCCTGAACAAGGAAGCAAGTTCGTGGACATATTAAATGAGTCTTGGAGCTAACAAACAGGAAAACGGATAAGAACAGCATATGTGACCGTCTTGTGTGTTTTCAGTCTAAACGGCAGGTCTTTACACTATTGTTGAAGGCCCTGCTTCGCACTAGTGGACGAAAATAGCTATCATGACACTGTAAACAGGAACC
The DNA here is from genome assembly GCA_015107715.1 of Tylochromis polylepis. Taxonomy (NCBI): domain Eukaryota; kingdom Metazoa; phylum Chordata; class Actinopteri; order Cichliformes; family Cichlidae; genus Tylochromis; species Tylochromis polylepis. The sequence goes on along the minus strand of VVHJ01002775.1, from coordinate 13,487 downwards.
AGAAGAGAGGTTTTGCATGTGCGTTTCTGTAACTTCCTCTGTCCTGATATCTGCCACCTTTCTCTCTCTCTCATTATTACTCCTCATTCATCATCTCTTGCACATCACTGTACCCAGTGTAGATAATGAAGCCACATCAAGCATGTTTTTGTGTGCCTTGTCCTCACAGCCCCAGGAGGGTCACACTGACTGAGGACTGCAATGTCAGTTGGAGATGGTGCAGTACTCTTCAGAATCTGAACATCCAGAAAAACAAAAAACAAAAAGGAAACAACAAAAAAAGTGAACTTCCACTCACATTGTGTGACAAGATAAGACAATTACTCTTGGGAGATTATTACTGATTTTAAGGGTTATTGCAAAGAACTCATTTGGAGCTATTTGCACAAATGCAGAAAAAGGGTTGAGATTCCTGGAAAACAGCCACGAGGGAAGTGTGAACGAGCTGTAAACAGTGACCCCCTCTGTTTACTTTAAAACTCTAAGCTGACAGTCTTATCCACAGTGACTTCAAAACATGCAGCAGTGGAACAAACTCGGTTTCTGCCTTATATCTGTTATATCTGGCTTTCAGATTGGGCTAATTAGTAATATTCTCAAAACAAAATGTCAAAACTCCACTGTGCATCGCTTTTTTTAAAATTTAAAATTTGCCGCTATAGACAATTTTTCTGCTTAATTCAATTGCGAGTGAATTAATATTTATTTATTATGTATTTAAATTAAGTTGGTTTTTTTGTTTTTAAAAGGTCAAGAAAAGGCACTGCAAATGTAAAGCTCCAGCTTGCTAATGTGTAGGCAAGTTGCATCCTCATTGTGGATTTATAGTTATGTGTTTTATCTTTGCCACAGGTATGTCGCAACTGCAAACCCCACAGATACCCTACAATTTGACATATGCAGTAACCTGACCAAAAAAAAGGTTCAATTCAATTCAATTCAATTTTATTTATATAGCGCCAAATCACAACAATAGTCGCCTCAAGGCGCTTAATATTTGTACAGTAGATCGTACAATAATAGATACAGAGAAAACCCAACAATCATATGACCCCCTATGAGCAAGCACTTTGGCGACAGTGGGAAGGAAAAACTCCCTTTTAACAGGAAGAAACCTCCGGCAGAACCGGCAGAAGGTTCCTCTTCATAACAACTGTACAAAGGGTGAATCTTTTGTTTTTAACTTGCACTTAAAAAAAAAAAAATTGCAATGATGAAAGTTAGAAAGTCATTACTTACACCCTTCAGAGGAACAAATGCATTTCGTGTGTCCACAATCTTATTGTACCCACAGTTCTTGGCCATAGGTGAGGGCAGGGACACAAAACAACTTTTATACTGGTTATCTTCGCATTCAGGTCTGACCACAACAGACCGGTACAGCAGCCACAAAGCACCAGAAAACCACAGCCTTTCAATTTGAGATGGTAAATCTCATCCCAGCTGCTTCATACTTAACTGCTAACTACACTAATATAAATTAGAGGTTATCGTTCAATAACGTCAACAATAAAGCCACATTGTCAAAAATAACAAAACAAAAATCTGGTCCTAATACCACCTAAGACACCCTCCACCTATCTACCCTAGTAGTTACTGTGCGTTTAATTTTGATAGTCCTCTAACTAGTGTGCCTTATCAATTTTACATCCTCTCATTTACCTTGATTAGCTGTGTCTTGTTACCCTGGTGTTTCCAATCTCCCTGATTAGTCCTCAGTATGTCTATGCATATCTTTGTACTTTGTCTTGTATCTATTTATCTCCATTGTATGTGCGTAACAGCTTTTTTGGTATTCCAGTCTGTTTGTCTTCATGGATTTTGCTCTTTAGTCATGAACTTCTGTATTTAATTGGTTTTCAGTTTAGCCAGTCTGCCTGGGAATCCTGCATTTGGGTCCATTTCTTGCCTACCTGTGACAGCCCCTTTGTTTAGAAATGATGTCCATTAAAACCCGTGACAAGAGGTAGCACTGGTGGAGTCTAATGCACTGCTGTATTTATATGTTACATAATTAGCAGGAATATGTGTCTGTGCAAAACACCATTACGTTAAATTGATTCATTTTTCTGAAGGCATGCTGGTGTTAGCAGATATATAATCATTATATTTTCTGATACAAATGACTAAATCCCAGCTTTTGGTTATATGAATTATCCCTGCAACTCTGTAAAAGTATTCTTTTAATCCAAATTCTGATTGACAAAAGCAAGACTAATTGATTGCATTTTCACGTTTTTCCCCTGCCAATATATACTATAACACATTTTTAAATTACATTAGAACTAAAAGGCTTATAAAATACGCATGAGAGGAATAAAATTAAATATATAAAAGGTTACAGTTACAGAATCAACTCCAAACTGCAGCAAAATAAGGAAGTGTTAAATAAAGTCTCACAGAACAGGAACAAGATATTGCTTCATGGACTTCAATGAGCACAGTCACCTGGTGAAAGTAACAGTTTAAAAATAGTTTATTTTTTGTAGATGACTGCTAATGCATTAAAAATGGTTGGTTACTTAAAAAATGCATGTTTTAAAAGAGGAAGTAAAACTGATATTAACTTGGAGTAAAAAGAAGTATTTCCTTCCCTCTTTACTTTAGATAGTCAGGTCTAAATTTTGAAATGTGTTACACTTATAAAGAACAAAACACAGGGTAACAAGTATCTATCTATCTAAACACACACACACCAAATGGCACTTCAAAATATTCTAACGTAGAAGTATTGTACTGTACAAGTACTGTAAAGTACCTTAATTACTTATATACAGTGCTTGAGTGAATGCCTTGGGTTACGGTGTGGGGAAAGAGTTGGCATGTTCCACTCCCTTGTCTCCTCTCAACATGTTTTCACACGTACCAAGTACGTTCATGCAAACACAGATACACCAGCACACTTGCATACATGGCTGTCGCCTGCCCCACCCAGAAGAGCTTGATCTGTGTCTGGCTCCTATCCTGCATCCTCTTCTGTCTCTGCTGATTGAGGAAGCCTTACAGGAGACGACACCACGAGGACTCTGCACCGACTTGGCCTGCATGTCTGGGCTATTTCCAACCGCCGCCTACGTGGCCTCAGGATGCAGCCAAGAGCAAGAAGAAAGAAAGCAGAGGATCCTGACTCCCGCTCTACTCCTGTCTCTGGCTGGTGTCCTCGGTGGCTCCGGAAAAAGGGCCTCCGGAGGTGTTTAAATCTGAAAGACGACAACCTGGTGGTGAACCCTGGAGCTTTGTTTAAAACGACACAGTAATGGATCGCTGTTTTTGATCAGTTTCAGCACAAAGGGCCATTGATGTTACAGGATACTGTGCATAATAATATTGTTGGCAGTAAAGCTCACTCAGCATCTTTTTTTTTTTTAACCTGACAGGAAAAGTTTGTATCTTTTCTGAGGTCTGCTTAAAACTTTCTTACCCATATTTTCAAATTTTACTAATTTACATAACTTTCCTCTGCAAGTCTTCTCTGATATTTGCACGTTTACAAACACAGTCATACAAAATTAGAGGGACACCTCAGCAGGTGTTTTCCTGGGGTATGAGCGTTTCTTCTTTGTATTTTCCAGTGAACCTTGAGCTTTTGTGTAATTTCTGTGTCATATCAATGTTTTTCTGCTGCTCACTTTAGCAATTTTTTTCACATGACTGGCAAGTTCCCAAGAATCCACTCCTAATCTAAGATAAAGTGTGTGAGTATGTGTGTGTGTGGCTGTGAGTGTTTGTCACAGGCAAAGTGTGTGCAGTATTCTTAGCAGTAGCTTGGTTTAAGTAGTTTAGAGCACCAGATAAACCAAAGATAGCAAAAGGTCCTGACTCCTCTTGCTATAAACCTCAGTTCCAATAATAGAGCCGTTAAAAGCAATCAAGCCACTGGAGATACTGACCTGATAAGAACCCGAGAGATTTAGAGTGCACAGAAATCCTGTGATTTCTGTGAGAAACTTTTCCCAAAAATTGATGTTTTGCAATACTTTGAAATATGACATCTATGACAATGACATGAACCTCCAAGAAAAAAAACTTTGACTTTAAAAGAAAGCACATTATAGAAGCATGTGTTTTCTGACCTTGGCACAGAGAGAGTTGTAGGTGGTTTAGTCATATTTCTCACTACTAGCACGACCTTTTACTTACTAAGAAAATTGCTCAAGACAAGAATAATTAATACTCACATAATAATATGAGTATGTTTCAGTAAACTGCTAACAATTATCAGTAACCATTATTTGTGACACCTGTTTCAAATGTTTACAATATTCGGATCCTGCAAAGATATAATATGTCTCTGTGTCATTCCAGCTGCAAAGTCCTACTTCTGATTATCTTGTACCTGGAATTTTCTGGTATAGGTGCAATATTATGACATAACTTCAGCAAATCTTGAAAGTGCTCCTAAATTAAATAAACACTAAAGTGTTATTCAATAAGATCCAATGAATTCCAAACAGTCAACAGCCAATAAAACTTTGATATAAAGATACCTACACTTATCTCAAAAAGTTCACACTGAGAGTTACCTTCTATGACATGGTGATAATAAAGCGCTGAAGACCAAGAAAATCACATCAATACAGCCCAGAGAGTGTGAGGAAATATTGCAAACCCTCAAAAGTAAACAAACTTCTGCTTTGTCGAATTGTGACCCAAACAGTAAATGATTAGTTCTCTGATTTAATGTGCCCAATTTAAAGGCCTCGACATTAGATTTGTAGCGAACAGAAAATTAAAAATCTTTGAATCTTGAACCTTGATAGTTCAGTATAACCTTGACATAGAGAGAGCAGTAGGTGGTTTAGTCATGTTTCTGACCACTAGCCCCACCTTTTACTTACTAGGAAAATTGCTCAATAGTCGATTTATACTTAGATAATAATGTGAGTGTGTAAACTCCTAAAAATGATCAGTAACAATTAACTGCAACACCTGTTATGTTTACAATGTTTGAATCCTGCCAAAGGATAACATATGTCTGTCTCTTTAGCTCCAAAATCCTACGTCTGATCATCTTGTATCTGGAATTTTCTGGCATAGATCTGCAGTAACAGATGCAATATTATGATCTCACTTCAGCCAATTTTGAAAGTGCTCATAAACTAAGTAAATATTAAAGTTTATATCCAATAAACCTTCACACCCTTCAGTGACTGGACTCACAAAAACTACTTCATATTGGACACCTCAAAGACTAAGGAAATGATAGTAGATTTATGAAGATTCAGGCCTCCTCTCCAGCCTGTGGAACTTCTTAGGGTGGACATAGAGATATGAAATAGAGGTTTTCTATGTGTTACTGTGGGTAAAATATGGATTTGCCAGTCACTGAATTTTTTTAAATAACATCCTCAGTTTTTTGTAATCCCGGTTGTAAAACGCTGGAATATCATTCACTGAACCTGGAGCGCAAATTTGTATGGTAGAGTGTTAATACAATGAACTATAAAGTCATTAATATTCATTTTTGCAATTAAATTATCAAAAGGGAAGCAAAAGGATCTGACTCACAGTTCAAAACTCAAAGATATTCATTCTACAGGGAAATAAAACAGATCATAGCCAGAAGTCTTCACAAACAAGAAGCTAGAGTTTTAGGGTGTTTGCCTTAAAAATTGCTGGTGTTTCAATAACAGTATATATACAGAAACATGCTCTGTTTTGAGTGTAGTTTTTGTGCTGTCATGTATGCTTCCTGATTGAACAAATTTTACAGAGTGTACTCAGTGCTGGTGACCAACAGTACGAGATATTCTTCAGTGTCTTCTAAATGCATGTTGCTCAGTGAATTCTTATTTACTGAACACTTCTCAAGTAATAATGCCTCTGCTGATTGCCTCTACAGCAGCCATTTCAAGCATAATGAATGACACCCACAGCAACAGAATGGCTACCAATTAAATGTTTCTGTACAATAACAAACCCCTATTTTAGACAGTAAGCTCTATCAGGTACACAGACACGAGATTTGTCAACAGAAGAGATATAGAACAACAACGTCCTGAGATCTGGTTTACCTAATTCCTTATCCTGCTTCTGGTCTTAGTCTGCATAGTGAACAACACTAATGTTTTCCGGGGCCTACTGCTTAGAGTGTAATCAAATAAGGATTTTTGGCAGCACTGATCCAAATTAGCTTTCATGCTAGTTTTCAATGCTCATCTCCTGCTTGCTACCAGGACATTCTGGTGACTGTAAGAAAACTTTCAGAGCCTGTAATCAGTGTTACCGGCTTGATTCGATGCCAGCTGACTCACAGGGTGCTGCATGTTTGCTGCACAGCAACACGTGCCAGTGGCACCACAATGGCAGAGGAAGCTGTACGTAGCACGTATCCCTGACAATGCAATCATGAAAACATTGTTTGAAAGCAAGACTCCACCAAAATGGGGTTTTAGCACTGTCACACACTTTGCAGACACAAGGCGATTAGTTCATTGACAGTGAAACCACATGCTCACTTCTGGGTAAACCCATTAGTCACTGTCTTATGATGATAAGCACTTTTTTTTGGCACATTCCACTTGGCTTCTGTCGGTAACCACTTCATAATTTTCTGTTTAAACTGATGTGTCATTTCTGCTTTGCTGTGTGTCTGTCTAGAGGCATCTATTCTCGGATGTACAGTAACTAGTGTATGAATTGAGAGGAAATGACAAGTACAAAAACAGGATTTCAACATTTTTCTCCATTGCGCTTCCACTTTTTTAAAAACTTTTTACACAGCAACTGAAAGTGGATGATTAGTGACTCCATACATTCACATGTTTCAGCTTTGTTCTCTGTAACCTTTGATCCTCTTAACTTTTGCCATGACTGATCTTTGGTTCTTCTCTTGTTTCTTGCTGACATGGTTCTTTTGGGTTTAGGGTCTTTTTTGCAAAGTTTCATCTCTTCTTGAGACGAAAAAGACAAAAAAAAAGCGCAACAGGTTTGCATCATCAGTTCTATTTTACTGTCTACAGATTTCGTACATCAGCACAATGAGAACTGATGAGTGGAAATTCACGGCACGAACCAAAAAAATAAATATGCATGTGAATTAGGTTTGTCATGTACGAATACCATAACTGTTTATTGATGTGAGACAGTTACAACATTGTGGAAAATTTTTGAGCCACCCCTCATTTCTTTATAGTTTGCTTCCAAGGAGACAGGCTTTCTTGTAAATTCTTTAAGCGATATGGTGCAATAATTCTCCAGGCTTTATGGAGGTCTTTCAATGTTTTCTTTTACATTAGCTGCTTTTCAACTCATTTACAGTCCAGTCCTTATAAAAAAGTCCTTAAAAGGATGAACCAGTGTTGTGTCTACACATAACAGACAAGTTAGAAAAGAACTCATTTTAAATTCTATCTTTTGGCAGTTTACTAGCAGTCTCTTGCAACAAATATAATTTTTTCCAGTTTCTTTAGTTGACTCTACAAAAAATGTCAAACATAACACAGTTTGAGAAACACAAAACAGTATTTTTTTCATCAACAAGGCGATTACCAAAGAGCTATTAGCTCAGGGCCTTGGATAGCTTACCAGGCTGTGCAATGTGTCTTTAAAAAAAATCTGAGGAAACTGGACACTTGAAGGACAAAAGAAAAAGCGTTAGGCTTAAAAACAATTTACAGTTGATGAGCAGTATCTGAAATACTATAAGAAATAGGAAGAAATTCCAGCAAAGTCATGACAGAAGACCGGAGAGATTAATCTGGTCTGTCATTTGATCCATCCTCTGTTCACTGAAGTTTCATCAGAAACAAACCCAGTGGCTGTCAAGAAGCCAGTCTTAAGGAGGGCAAACAGGGAGAAAAGACTGAGTATGGAAAATTCCACAAGAATGGAACTGAAAATCACTTGCAACAGGTCTTATGGAGTGATCAATCCAAATTTAAAATGAATAATCAATATTTATGGAGGAATTAAGGAGAGAGGTACAACAGCCATCCATGTAGGCTCTGTCATGGTTTAGGGCTGCATTTCAGCCAGTGGTGTTGGAGATCTGTTCAAACTTTTTGAAATTACAAAGGCTAAAAAGTACCATCAGATTTTGAGTTAACATGTAATACCATCTTTAAAGCATCTGACTAGCAATTGATTTATTTTTCAGCATGACAAGGATTCCAAACACTGACAGTAAAAGCAATCCTGGATCAGAAAACACACAATGGAACGCTATCAGTCATGGATTGGTCTCCCCAGAGCCCGGATCTCAAGATTACTGAAGCAGAACTGTGGAACAGTTTACCTCCCCCTCTACACACCACTGACTCTGTGGCTTCTTTTAAAAAACTGCTGAAAACTCATCTATTTAGACAAACATTTGGGTAATGCTCTAGTGTAATAAGTTGTTTTGTCTGATGTTTTTATATTCCCTGTAAAGCACTTTGTAATAGATTCCTGTCTTAAAAAGTGCTATATAAATAAATTTTACTTACTTACTAAAACAAGAGACAGCCAAAATCAACAGAAGAGCTTTGAACTTCCTTCAAAAGTCCCGAAGAACTATTCCTGAAGACCTGTTAATGAAATTCCAAGAAAGCTAAAAGAGTTCAGGCTGTGTTGGAAAATATTGACTTTCAGTCAATATTGTACTAATTCCTTATGTGCTTGTACTTCCATGTATATTTGTATGTTTTAATAAATCTATGCACATATTTTCCAAAATATGAAGAAATGAGGTCTGGTTCAAGACTGTTGAAGGCATTTAGACAAACAGGTAAAAGTCTTTTAACGCTAATTTTTTCCCAAAATAAAAGCCTCCTATTATTCATTGTATATTAAGATATTTTAATGCTGTGAAATTTTCTAAATGAAATATCATTATTGTGTCAATAATACACACATAATGAGATGGTAAATAACTCCCCAGTTGTTCTTTTGATCTGCTTTTGTACAGATTCTCTTGTAAGTACTGAGGTGGATGAGATGCACCCTGGACAGGTTGCCAGTCTATTACAGGGCTAACACAGAGAGACAGACAAACATTCACTGCCAGTGCATTTAAACACAGGGCCTTCTTGCTGTGAATGCTATCCACTGCTGTGTGGTAGTTTATAATTTAAATATTGATTTTGTTAAAAGGCATTTAAAAGTCGGATTGCCCCCTTTGTCTTTAGGCATCATTAAACTCTACATGAGCGAGCAGAAGGTCTTTAAACTTTGCACTTTAAATCAGAGATCTACTCATTTACAATTGGTGTCACAATTCGACAAAGCAGAAGTTTGTTTATTTGTGATATTTTCTCACACTCTCTGGGCTTCTGTCACGTTATGCAGTGACAGAAGATGTTATCCTCTGCACTGCAGGTTGCAGCTTTTAAAATCACTGTGTCATAGAGAGTAACCCTAAATCACTGAATAGATCACTTGGTTTCCTAGAAACAAAATTACTCTTGTATAAATGTCTATGTGAATAAAGTTAGCAAACAAGGTTTTAACTGGCCTGTCTGCTGGTTTCTATCACCAGTGTTATGTGATTATTTCACAGAAAGTGAAAACAACAGGAATTATCTGTTGCACAGTGCTTTTAAAGAAAGCTTCATGCAGTAATTGCTTGAGGATTTAATGGTGCTTCATAACTCTTTATCCTGAGATCTTAAAAAGAATCGGTGTCACTTAAAGGTGTAGATGAGTCATATTATGAAAAGTGCACAACAGGGGATGGTGTCAGCTTTCTCTCCATGTAAGTAATGAGTGTGCAGTGATTCATTTCTAATGTATTTTGTCCTGTGAATGGCTCCTAGTGTGGTCTGTCATGCATTAAAAACAACACATTTGGGACATTTAATTTTAAGTGTTTTTTTCTTTTGTCAGGTAAACATGATCAGAAGGCTAGTTTAATCTTTGTGCAGGCAGGTTTTATCACCCACATCTTTATGAGCCTGACAAACAGAGGGCCATGTGCGGCCAACCTTTTAAACTGGTGTGATGAACACCCAACAGATGCTTCATGGTTATATTGACCAAGTGAGGGAGTCATCCCTTCTAGAACAGATTAAAAAAGCCGCTTAGTGCAGTGCAGACGACAGACATAAATTAAAGTGTCACACAGATTTCAAGGAACATGAATAAAGATACTTGTGCAGACGCTTCCTTAAAAAAAATTTAATTACATATCATCACAGCTACACATGGGCAGCAGGTAAGTATACTACACAGAGAGAGCGTAAGGATTATCAGGGCAGGTGATAAGGAAAAGACTAAGAGGGAAAGCAGGAGAAAGCAGATAGAGGTTTTATTTTTGTTTGAGCTCCAGGTTGCTGGGGGACAAGACATTATCACCACTTGATATAGTCTCACTGACTGAACTGCAGTGTCTGCATCCCCGTCTGCACAGTGTTTACTGCCAAACACTGCAGTTGTAATAAAAGAAATAGACATATACAGCTGCATGGCACGAGTTAGACAAAAAGCAAAGAACCACACATGTGCAAGAACACCGAATGTGCCTTCAAGTGTCATACTCACAAGAACGACTCACTAGCACAGACCCAAAGAGACGAATGCAAGTTCAACTCTTATTTACACAAGCAATGTAGCAGCCAGGATTCAGGTAAGTAATCTCAAGTATTTTGCATCAAAGGGGGCTGAACAGTGAAGTGCCAAATAAGAGAGAGGAGGTTAGTGGTGTTTCTAGTGAGTCCAAGGATTAAATTGTCCTCAGAGAATTTTGATTGAGTTCTTACTTGGATTTCTTTTCTGAGTCACAGGTGGGAGAGGCAGGCTACAGTTATGGAGGACAGAAATGGTGAACCTTGGGCAAGAAGATGGATATTTCAGGGTGTGCACTGAGGAGGAATTGCCAGTTTTTGGTTTGCTGGCAAATTCAACTTAAGGCAGTGAGAGAACAAGGGATTTCTTCACGTTGCACGGAAACAGAATACATCCGTGGCACATGCCGGGAAAAACTAGGAACAGAGACGAGAGAATGACGTCAGAAAACTAGAACACACTTACTAAACAAATCATAAGTTAGGGAGGCTAAATACCACCACAAGGGTAAAGTGGATAAAGTATCTTTTAAACTAGGTGTGTAACTGGCTGGTGTTAGCCCCATTATCAAGATCGGCTTCATCCTAATTAATGTTGGTGTAAAAATGATAAAACCCAATGCCACAAAAGACAAAACTGAAAATTGAAATAAAAGCTAATGTGTAGAGGCTGCAGATTATTTTATACTAAATTTTGAAGCAAGAAGCCTGAAATTGAGCCCTACTGTGCATCTTTATACACGAGGACAGGTACCAGTGTGTCTCAAAAAGTGTGTCTTAGAATATTTTGAAAAAAAAAAATTATTTATCTGTTTATTTTAGTTTCATTCAAAAGGGTAAACTTACTTAACTTATATTCATTACATGTAACGTGAATGATTTCAGGCTCTCTTTTGTTTTAAATTTCTGATGATGTTTATGGGGTTTTTTTGTCTACGAGCAGTGAAAAAAACGATACAGAAATGGAGGCAACCAGCTTGTGGCACCGCTGAGGTTATACTGAAGCCTAGGTTGTTTTGATTAGTCTGTGCTTTTGGGTTGGGAGTTTCTCATAGTTCTTCTAAAAATACCCCGAATATTCTCTGTGGGGTTCACTTCAGTCAAGGTGGGTGGCCAATCTAACGCAGTAATAACAGGGAAAGCCATTTGGTAGTGATTTTGGCCCTGTGAACAGGTGCGGGATTCCCGCTGGAACAGGAAATTGGCATCTCCATAAAGCTTGTCAGCAGAAAGAAGCATGAGGTGCTGTAAAATCTCCTGGTAGGTGCTGTGTTTACTTTGGACTTGATAAAACATAGTGGATCAACCACTAGCAACACCAGCGGATGACACTTCACTCCAGATCATCAAAGCCTGAAACTTCCCACTGGGTGTGCGTCTAGCATCTTGGATTCTGTGCTTCTCAACTCTTCTGACACACTCTAAGACTCTGATTTCCAAATGAAATGAACAGTTTACATTAATCTGAAGATTCTGGACCACTGAGCAGCAGTCCATAGTTCTTTTTCTCCTTAGCTTAGGTTAATGAAATGTACCTACATAGCACCTTTCTACTCAATTTGAGCAGTGAAAGCACTTTTACTACTAATTTAATTCACCCAATCACACACACATTCTTTATCTATACCTACGCAGTTGTAGCTAACATTCATTAGGGGCAACTAGGGGTCCAATATGTTGCCCAAAACCTTGAAACACGGAGAGGAAAAGTCAAGGATTGATCCACTGACCCGATTGGTAGATGACCCACTCGTCCACCTGAGCCACAGATGCCCTATAAGATTAGGCAGGATGCTTCACACTTTATCTCTGGTTCAGGAGTGACTTGATATTAGGAACGTGAGAGTTTTGATCCCTTTCCTGAAGAGATGTGCATGGTGTTTCTTGATGCACTCACACCAGCCTCAGTTCACTCCTCCTGAAGCTCTTCTAAGTTCTCAAGTTGAGGTTTCTTGGAATTCCACTCAAGGGTGTTACCATCCCTGTTTCTTGTTCACGTTTTCCTATGACAATTTTTAATTCCAGTCAACTTTTTAAAAAATGTTTTATTTGATGCAGAAGTCTGCAAACAGCCAGCCTCTTCACCTTTGGATTATCCTCCTTATGGATCAACCCAGTATCATGGCAAAACGTGTAATGGACACACCGGTCCACCGTGTCCGTTTCACATTTGACACACATGCAGAAGTTGCATTACTGCATGCAGAAATTGCATTACCAGAAGATAATATAGATAATATATTTGATAATATCGATAATATATTAAAGCCACGAAGTCAGTAGTGAGCAAAAAATATATTAAGTAAATTCCAGGGTCCTTAATCATCAGAATCGATTAAGCTAGGTGGCTAATTTGTATATACGTGTAAATGTGTTAATAATGTCTGTTTAAATGCTTTCCCATAATTATTTTCATGTTGACTTGCATAAAACATCTCCCTCTGCTGTTACTGCAGATTTCATGGCAAAGTGTGAAATGGACATGGACCTGTGCGTCTATAACACGCCTTACCATGATATCGGATTGTATGGAGAGTGTCGATGATCATCATTTTCCACATGATTGTGGTTGCAAATGCTGAACTAGAACGATAGATATACTTTATGTACAGTGGGATGCAAAAGTTTGGGCAACCTTGTTAATAGTCATTATTTTCCTGTATAAATCGGTGGTTGTTACGATAAAAAATGTCAGTTAAATATATCATATAGGAGACACACAGTGATATTTGAGAAGTGAAATGAAGTTTATTGGATTTACAGAAAGTGTGCAATAATTGTTTAAACAAAATCAGGCAGGTGCATAAATTTGGGCACTGTTGTCATTTTATTGATTCCAAAACCTTTGGAACTAATTATTGGAACTCAGATTGGCTTGGTAAGCTCAGTGACCCCTGACCTACATACACAGGTGAATCCAATAATGCGAAAGAGTATTTAAGGGGGTCAATTGTAAGTTTCCCTCCCCTTTTAATTTTCTTTGAAGAGTAGCAACATGGGGGTCTC
>VVHJ01002773.1:25128-67733 GCA_015107715.1 Tylochromis polylepis | reverse complement strand
CACACACACACGTTGGTGACTGATTCATCCATGTTTTATTTCATTCACTTTAGAGCTTACCATAGACAAAATGCTACACGCTAGCACATCGTATTGAAGATACTAGCCTGTTTACTGTCAGATGTATGAACATAGGCTAATACTGCAGCTTGGCCAGCATAGTTGTCTCATAAGCTGAACGTGAGAAGAAGCAGGAGTGATCGGCAGTTTGGACTGTGCTGGCTGTCAGGTGACTTTGACCTTCAGGGACACGTTCAAATGTTGCACTCACACAGTGGCACACAGCTATATTAAGCTTTCCTGTGTGGTGGCATTATAGTTACACTTTAACACACTTATTATTCACTTTTTTCCCTCTTTTTTTTGCAGTGCATTTGTCCCACTCTTTCTCAGGCAGTGTTTTAAGTGGATAAGTGTCCAGTGTTATATAATTGTTCTAATTGCTAGAAGAGTTTTATGTGGTGAATCATTTCTCGGTCACAGCATTTGCCCCCATGTGAACTGCTGCCATGGTGATCTGCTGAGATCATATTGTTTGGTTAAACCATTGGACTTAAGCCCAACCTCTGGCTCAGCCATTGTGCAGAGTTTGAGTGATAGACGAAGTGAAAGCACTATGTTGTCCGGCTCGGACCTGCCTGAGCTTGTTCTGCTCTTTTTGGCCTATATACGTTTCTGTTTTTCAAAGCCATTCTGACTCGTTGCATTAAACAAAACTTTAAACTTGCTGAACCAAATTCTAGCAGCATAGCTCGTGGTTTTCTACTGGCATGTACTTTCAGTTTGAGATCCTCCTCTTACCCAAAGAAACATTATGGCATCATGACATAAATATTAGGACAGGAAAGAAGCGGCTATCACATGCGTGTTTACTGTTTTGTTGCAACAGACTAGTCGTCCTAAAACAGGCCTATCCACAAGCCTTTTTCATTCCTGCTCTGAGAGCTACCAGCACACGTCTGTGTGTGCATTTATGGTATTTGTGCTGGATTATCAAAGCCAGAGAAACGTTTCAAAGGTCAAAAAAGATTCCAGTGTCAGAGGAGAGACGCATGAGAGAGCAAGTGAGAAATGCGGAATGAGAGAGAGAGAGAGGGCCTGACCGGTTCTCAGCAGTCAACAAAAGGACGGAGGCAGCTCTGCTCTGAGTGGAGCCAGCTTTATGTCTGGCTGCTTACGGTGCTCTACTTGCAAAGCTGTCAATGGCTTCATGTTGATGGGATACTGCTTTTTTAGATCGAGTAGAGCTTACTGGATACTTCGCCTGAAAACTGGTCGCTGTTTGGAGCTTAACACTGTGGATGTTTAGGATACCATATGATTTACACCCATGGGAAACACCTGTGGTTGTGTTGGGGGCCCGAAAGAGGAATATTATGTGGACCCCAAAAAGGCTCCTCTGAGACCTGAATCCAAAGATCTTAAAGGTCGCCGCTATTTTCAGAGGAAAAAGAGGAAATCAGAAGACTTAAAGCTTGTTGGATCTCTCAGAAGTCCTGAAAGTGAGACTGTCATTACAACCAAAGCAATCTGCAGTGGTGGAGAGTGTAAAAATGACCCAGATGGCAACACAGGAGAAAACCAAACCGAGCTGGATGAGCCATCAGGAGTGGATAAACCTCTATCCAGGCAGGACAGCATCAGCAAAGGTGTTTATGTTGGAGAAATACCAGTTCTGATCCTTCCGGATGGTCAGACTCAACCTCTTGCCACAAGATTAATGTGCAGGTTGGAAAAGTTTTCTACAAACCAGGCAGATGGTGATAGAAACAGGTCCTCTGTGGAAGAAAAGCTCCATGGTGTCAGCACTACTTCCAAAGGTGTCCCAGCTAAGGAGGGTTTGCTTGTAAAGAAGCTTCTACAGCGCCAGTTAAGGAGGGCGGTTAGCTTTGGAGCAGTGGAGCACACGCTGCGGACACTGAGGGGTAATGACAGACCTGGAAGTGAGGAAACCTTTGCCAAGATTATATGGGGCTCTCAAGCACACCGAAGGAGGAGACGGAGGGCCTACACCTGCTCTGGTTACGTAGAACATGCTCCAGCTCTGGCCAAATGTATTTCCAGCCAACACGAGGTAAACCAAGAAACCATGTGCTATTTGTAGGCGGTACAGGGGTAAATCATGATAGATTAGGGAGAAGTCTGATACTGTAACAGTGCAAGGGTGGTGTTTAAGTACATGATAGGAAAGCAATATGATAAAAATACATGATAAAATAGGTCACTCTGCATTGTTAAAAGCTTTTTGTAGACACAATAACTCAAAGATCACATGACAGAAAACGATTTGAAAACCATATTTAGGTCACATAATCACATTAGCTAAGAACTGTTGTTTTGGATTGAGAAGAATATTTGTCAATTCTGAATTAAACATACATTTATGATAATGTATTATACATATATGTTTTTGTATATTTCATATGGACAGTTTTTGATTTGCATTAAAAAAATTCTGGATCAGCTCTTCATACTATAGTGATGATCAGTACACACAGTACACGATATTTTAACAGAATTTCAAAAATATTTTATGAATATGGAAAAAAACAGTGAAAATAAGCTCATAATTTTTGTTTTACCATTTATGAATGAGTGAAAACATTTTGTATAAATATGTTTTAATGTGTGACTATTCTGGACTCATCTCAGTGCTTTGAGAGAAAAATTCAGTATCTGTACTTGTGTGCCTGAGATTCACCGATTTAATGCGAACCTGATATGTTGGTCCAAACTTTTGTGTGTTCTTTCTATATGAGGCACATCTATAGATCTCCTTATAGACTGAACAGTTTATAATATTACTGTTATCACATCTAAGAGTAGAGATGTATATGATTCATTTTTGTATTGCCCAGTTTGCAAGTGAACTTATTTGTCATTATCCTTCCTCCTTCAAACAAAATCAACAAAGCTCCTGTTGATGTTATCCGTGTTAGCTGGCTAACACTACCAGGGAATGTTGAGAATCATTCAAATTCATCTCCAGATAAAAATCTTTTGGTTATTAGCAGCAACTTACGGTGAAACAGAGAAGAGAGAAAACTGTAGTTCTCCACAGAGTAAAGTTTGGTAGGAGATAAAGTAAATATCTGTGGTGCATTATCACTTGGATGTTTGGGAGGATGTGTCAGATATGTGTCAGCTATGTGACAAAAGTATTTGCGCTTTCATATTTAACTTTGTTTGTTGCATTCACGTATGCAACAAAAATAGATGTGTAACCGCAAACCATTGTGCAACTCTTTGCACAGTCACAGCAGTAGTTTTTGGCACTTTTTTTTCCATTTGTTTACAAAACCATATCAGAAAACTAGTTACCTAGATTTAGCTTTTGGATAATTAACAGCTCAAATATCAATTTGTATTTTCACATATTTTTATTATAATATTGTAGCTTCAGTGGGTTATGGAGACTAAAATGTGCAAAAGTAAATGATATAGTGATTCACCCTAAAATGCATCTCTGCTGATGAGCCACCAAATTGCTATTAGTCTTATTAAATCTCTTTCCCCTTGTGTTGTGTTGCGATATGGATACCACAGGTTGTGGGACATTCAGTTAAATTAATGAAGTTAATCAGATTAAGCTCTTTAACACCTCTACTAAGTGCACTTTGAAGAAAGCTGTGGTTACCTTGGCTTGTTAATAATATGCCCTGGTTGGGAGGTTTGACTTACCACCACAATCATAATTAAGTCAGATCTATACTCAAGTGGAAGACTGATACTTTGATTTGCAGTCATTTATATTTGGTGGCATGGTACTGTTCTGGGAAATCAAGGCCCTTTCATGTGTACACATGCACAGAGGAGACAGAAGCAGCAAGACCTCAGCACAGAACATGGCATCAGTGACAGATATGAGATTCTCGACGTGAAAGGTGAAGCTGGGGTGTAAAGCAGCTTGCAGATGAGCATGTGAGTGAGCTATAGCAACTTAAACAGCTTGATCTCCTGTATGTCAGATAGTCAGGTGTATATCGATATCAGACAAGCAATCAGCTGATGTGTACTGGCATTGAGATCATCTGATCTGCTGGGATAGTGGCTATAATATAATAATAATAATATAATTGTTACATAATTGTGACCGATTGTGCTCAGTATATATGGTTCCAGCTGGAAAGCATAAAAGGACTAAAGTGGTGTCCAGTTAAACACAGGTTTATACATCGCTTTATTTATTTATGTATATGTTAAGGATTTTGTTATTCGTTCTTTTTTTGCCATGCTTTTTATTGTTGTCACCATATTCCCTAGCTGAATAGACTGATTTACTGATCAGTTGACTGATGATTTACTGAACTGACTGCAGTTCAATCTGTAAAAAACCCACAGTCTGTGATTTTTCTGCTTTATGTGTAAAGCCTTTCTCTCATGTATAATGTTTCCATACGTCTGACTACTTGGTATCTGTGTTCCACAAAAACAAACTCCTTGAAAGTTTTGAACCAAAGTTAAAGAGGTTTCACAGATATGACAAATAAACTTTAAACCTGGTGCACCAACCACACATTTTTAATACACATTATAAACACACAGCTGTAAAATCAACCTGTGAAATGGCAGTGTTTGTTTTACGTCATTATAACATACTGATACTGTATAGTGTGCTGTAAAACTATTGGGTAATTTATTATGCAACTCTGTCTCACATTGCTGCTATGTTGCATACATTTTCAGTCAGATGTCCAAGCAAACATTTTCATATTAACCAAATTAAAACTAAAACTTTCCTTATTGAGTTGAATATCGTCACTGTGAGTGTGTTGTCAGGCACGCAGGTGTCGATCCAGCAGTCATTTAAGTTACAGCTGTTGGTGTTGCTGTTCTCGCATGCCCTTCCCCTCATATTAATAATAATAATAGTAATAATTTTATTTAGAAAGTGCTTTCAAACAAAGTGCTGAACAGCTATTTGAAGGTAAAAAGGATAAATAAATAAAAACAATACAGAATAAAACAATACAGTTAAAAACAGATAAAACAAAAGAGAACAGCAATAAGAACCAGTAAAAACTTTAAGCATAAGATTAAGACACGTAGGATAGGGTGAACAAGTGGGTCTTTAACTTAGCTTAGGTTGTTCCACAAAGATGGGGCATGAAAAGAAAACGCACGCTCCCCAGTAGTTCTTCTTCTGTCTTTAGGAACTTTTAGAAGGCCACTGGCCTGAGATCGGAGAGCACGGGATGGAGGTGCAAAAGGTCAGAGAGATATGAAGGCGCCAGACCATTTAAAGCCCATTATAAAACAGGCAATCAGTGAAGATGAAGTTTTAATGCCACAGAGTAGTGCATCGCAAGCTTATGGGTTTGATTTGATGTCTTTGAACCCTCAGGCGTGGAAGCCATGCCAGTTCATTTCAGCATTATTATTATTTTTTTGCCTTGCGGCAGATCTCGGAGATCCACGTGACGGGGGAGTCCGAGGACATGACAGCCAAGGAGAGACTGCTGCTCTGGTCCAAGCAGATGACAGAGGGCTATGTAGGTGTGCGATGTGAAAATTTCACAACCTCCTGGAGGGATGGGAGGCTATTTAATGCCCTTATTCACAAATACAGGTATTATAACACACACACCCAACACAGCATGTTTTTGCAGAACAATAGTGCCTTTGCTTTTCTTTTGATTTATTAAAAAAATGCTGCTAATATGGGCATCACTGCCTGAGTTTATTTTCATACCTTTAGTTCCCCCATCCTTGTTTTTACAGTAATATACCACGTGTACCTTATAAGTCCTTTTTTCTTTTTCTCCTTCTTTCTATTACAGACCGGACCTTGTGGACATGAGCCGTGTGTCAACACAGACCAACCGATCAAATTTAGAAGATGCATTTTGTGTGGCTGAACAACTGGGGGTGGCCAGATTACTGGATCCTGAGGGTAAGAGTCGCATACAGAGTCATTCAAATCATGAGAAGTAACTCTCAGAGTACAGCTCGCTCTTGTGTGCTGTCATTCGTGACCCGTGGGTTTGTACGTTTCTCATCAGATGTTGACGTCCAGTCTCCTGATGAAAAATCAGTCATCACCTACGTCTCGACACTGTACGATGCCTTCCCCAAAGTACCCGATGGAGTTGAAGGAGTTAGTCCTAATGTAAGTTAAGCGACTTCAGCAAGTCCAAGTTAAAATGTTAAGAAATCCCTTATTTCTCATGATTCTTCTTCTCTTATAAACAGGACGTTGATATCAAATGGGTCGAGTACCAGAACATGATCAAATACCTCAGCCAGTGGATCAAACACAATGTGGCCATAATGTCAAATAGATCATTCCCCAATAACCCTGTAGAACTCAAGGTATGGTACCACAACAAGATGAGCTCCAGTTATCCCATTTTACACAGTGTTTGGAATGTGGGTATATCTGTATGTCTGAAAGGTAAAGGATAATTGCAATTTAATGAACGTCTTAAAGCGATACTAATGATGTGAGAGAGCAGCTGCATTCATTTGCTGCATGATAGATTGTTATGCAGGGGGTACAGAAAAGTGCTTGGACACTTTTAGAAACGTGCAAGTGTAAGTTGTTTTTTTAAAAATGTAATCTCTTCTTTATTTTACAGGCACTTTATACACAGTATCTTCAATTCAAAGAACATGAAATCCCACAAAAAGAAAATGAGAAAACAAAAATCAAAAATCTCTACAAAATGCTTGAGGTGTGCATGATTGGATTACACATTTCCTGTATTTATGGTCGTACACACTGCAGCAATAATAAGTCTGTGCCGGCGTTGTTCCTGACAGATGTGGATCGAGTTTGGACGTCTTCAGTTACCCCCGGGTCATCATCCGAATGATGTAGAGAAGGAATGGGGTAAACTAATTGTTGCCATGCTGGAAAGAGAGAAGAGCCTGAGGCCAGAGGTGGAAAGGTACATGTGCACTTTTTCTGACTTGGCCCATCATAATGTGATTTAAACTCTCCTCTTTATAGTCTCTATAAACAAATTTATTTATGACTTTATGGTTTTATTGGGCAGCATAAATGAACACTGCTAATGTGTAGGCACATAAGTCAATGTAGTGGGTATTTAATATGACAAACTGTGTGTGTGTACTGAAGGTCACACACAGAAATCAAACCATCACTGATGAGCTGCTTTTCTTAAAAAAAAAAAAGAAAAAAGAAAAAAAAGGATAGACATAAAAGACACATGCTAAGTGAGTCAGCAAAATATTTTCTGAGGGTAGCGTGAGGAGAGTGCTTCGGTGTCGTATTGCAAGCCTGCTAATGGCTTTAATGAAACCAGACACTGATGGTCAGTGTAGCATGTCAGAGAGTGATTTGCTTCATTAAAGCAGAAATCCCCCAACTGATCTGAGATCTTGTTTACATGACATATATCAGCTCAGGTTTACAGCCAATGTGTGGGTTGTATTCTGCTCGAATAATGAAGTGCAAAGTCAGCAGCAAAAAAACAAAAAACAAATCTTGATTATCTTGATCCATGGATTACTTTAAAAAACTGGTCATTCAGTCCTCTGTGGCAAAAATTTGCAAATGCAGTCAACATAAGTTCACATGTTTATGTCAAAGTGTGAACCGACGCAGCGACTCGTTTCCTTTGGCGAAGCCTTTCAAATATTTGAAACCCATCTGTTGTTTGCTTTACAGTATAGCTGGTATTTCTATGGAAACTCACACATCATCTTTTAAAATTCCCTGTGAATGATGATCGTTTAGACAAGTTTACATATCAATTCCTTCCTCCACGGTCTATAAAAACATCATATTTACTGCATTATTTTGGGGTGTGGTGAAGACTGGCAGAAACAGCAGTTATAGCAGTTTGGCTGTCCTCCACACAGGCTCAGTTCTTACAACGTTGTACTGTCTCAACCTGCCATTTAATTTTTATTCCCCAAGGGCAGCATAATATTTCAGGGTGGGAGTCTGTACACGCTCCTCACCTGGCTGTGACACTATAAATATGAGTAAGTTGAAAACAGCTCTCTCAGTTAGGTCTGCGAATGCTTTACTCTAAGCTGTCAAGGTTGGAGCCTGAGATTGTTTCGGGGGATGGTTAGGATGAAAAACAGTGATTTTGTCTGAGCGGCTGGTGATAGCAGTAGTAGTTTTGCATTGTAAAGTAAGATGGCTTATTTAAGCGGGAGCAACAGTAGTTTCACCAGCTATGGCTCTGGTGACACCATCTACTCTGAGCCTTTACAAATTAACAGCTCAGTGTTTCTCAATAACAACATTGCCTATGGATCCAGGTGAGAGCACTGTGTGACAAACAGCTTGTGTGTGAGTGTGTGTGTGTGTGTGTGTGTGTGTGTGTGTGTTTTTTTAGATATTTTGATTTTATTTAAGTGAAAACAAGTAAAATAACTTTCCATCATTTTTTTTTTAGGCTTGAAATGTTGCAGCAGATTGCCAACAGGGTTCAGCGGGACTGTGTTAATGGCGAGGACAAGCTTGCACTGGCGAGAACGGCCCTGCAGTCTGTAAGCATGCACTCTCAGTTTAATACTCGAGCAAGCTGTGATAAAATAGCAATGAGTTAGAAGTCCTTTCTTTTTCTTTTCTAAGGATGCAAAACGTCTTGAGTCTGGTATTCAGTTCCTAAATGAAGCTGAGATCGCTGGCTACCTGTTGGAGTGTGAGAATATTCTCAGACAGCAAGTAGTGGACATTCAGATTCTCCTGGATGGGAAATTCCCATTTGCAGATCAGCTTGTCCAAAGGTTAAAAAGTACATCCTTCTGTATAAATAACACACTGAAATTTCCTCATGTATTAAAAAAATATATCTCACATTGTCATCTGCTTCTATACAGGGTGTCAAAACTCCGCGATGATCTTCTGGCCCTGAGAGCCGAATGCTCCTCTGTGTACAGCAAAGGCCGCACCCTGACAACAGAGCAAACCAAAATGATGATCTCAGGCATCACACAGAGTCTGAACTCTGGCTTCTCCCAGAACATTAACACTAACCTGACACCAGCCCTTACTCCTGCACTCACCCCAGGGGGAGTAGGTACCCCTGGGTCCACCTTCACCTCGAGCCTTACGCCGTGCCTCACCCCATCCTTGACTCCTGCCTTGACCCCGAGCTTGCAGCCTGCATCAGTCCAGAGCTACATGGTGAGCGGTGGTGGCATGGACCCAGGTAGCCTCAGGCATTTGAAAAACATGCAGATCCGGAAGCCCTTACTGAAATCCTCACTGGCAGACCCCAGCTTGACAGAAGAAGAGGTCAACATGAAGTTTGTTCAGGACCTTCTAAATTGGGTAGAAGAGATGCAGGTGAGCATCTCTGATTTATAACTTGCTTGTTTTGGGTTTATTTTATGGCACCTAAAATGAGATTCTGAGTTTTGCCTATTTTTTTTTCTGTTTTAAGATGGAGCTGGAGCGTTCAGAGTGGGGATCTGATATGCCAACTGTGAAAATGAATTTAGATAACCACAGAAATGTTCACAGAGTGATCGAAGAATTCCAAATGAGTCTTAAAGAAGCCAAACTAAGTGAAGTAAGCCTGTTTCAGTGTTTCTTGCAGTTGCATAAATTTTTGTTAGCTGTGTTAGAAAAAACCCCCAAACTAAACTAAACATGTTTTCCTTTTCTCAGATTCAGATGACAATGCCATTAAAGCTAAGCTATTCAGACAAACTGAACAAACTGGAAAAGCAGTATGAACAGCTATTGGTGAGAGATTTGTTGAGCTTAGTATTCCTAATTTATAAATGGCTTTCCAATGAATACTACAAGTGCTTACGTGCTTGTTGTTGTCTGACTCGCCCGTCTCTTTCAGAGCTCTTCCAGGGAGCGGCAAAGCCACCTGGAGAGCCTGCATGACTTTGTGTCACAGGCAACTCAAGAGCTCATCTGGCTGAACGAGAAGGAGGAAGAGGAGGTTGCCTTCGACTGGAGTGACCGCAACATTAATATCTCCAAAAAAAGGGATTACCATGCTGTAAGTCTTTGCTTGCTGAAGCTAGTAAAATCTTCCATCAACAACGATTTGGCTTTCTAGTTTTCGGTTATGTTATAGCTCCATTTATTTAATGAGGCAGCATTCTCATTGAAAGGAATTGGGGCTTGAATGTTTAACTTTATACTTAAAATCTGTGAGACGTGATATAAGATTTTGTGAGATGATGGAGTAACTGGTTTTATGCTGTGGCAGAATGCCAGTGATAGTCAGCTTAATGTCTTAATACAGGACCTGATGAGGGAGCTGGATGAAAAGGAGGAAGCCATCAAGTCTGTGCAGGACAAGGCAGAGCGGCTTATGCTCAAGAACCACCCAGCCAGGCTAACTATTGAAGTAAGCCCTTTGTGTTCTTTGTACATCCTCAATATGACAATTAAGATTCCAAATTTTGGACAGCAGCAGTGTCTCCACCCTGCATTCATCTCTCACAGCGATTACAAGATTATAAAGTCCTGATTCAACTTGTAATTTTCCAGCTATGATGCCAAGATATATAATATATTTAATCTGAAAAAATTAATGTGGGGGTTTCTTTTTAAGGCATACAAAGCTGCAATGCAGACCCAGTGGAGCTGGATTTTACAGCTCTGCTCATGTGTAGAACAACATCTCAAGGAGAATGCCATTTATTTTGAGGTGAGCTGCTGCCGTGGACTGTTTCAGTGAATGCAGCGAAGTGTTTGCCACATCTAATTCAACTCTCTTTCCCTCACTGTGCAGTTTTTCAGTGATGCCAAAGAGTCCATGGATTACCTTAAAAATTTGCAGGATTCAATTCAAAGAAAGTACAGCTGTGATCGAACAAGTAGCCTGCACAGACTGGAGGATCTCATTCAAGAGTCCATGGTAAAATGACAGAAAGATATGAAGTGTGTGTGCGTTTGGAGGTGGTTACAAATAGAAATGAAGAAAACAAATTTTTTTTGTGGGTTTCTGTGTCCTTAGGACGAGAAAGAGCAGCTTCTTCAGTACCGTAGCACTGTGGCTGGGCTAGTGGGCAGGGCTAAAAATATTGTGCAGCTCAAGCCCAGAAACCCTGAAAATCCACTGAGATCCTCCATCCCTGTTAAAGCGATCTGTGATTATCGTCAGATAGAGGTATGATTATTGGTGCCGTGAATCACCACATTTAATCTGGGTTCATATAAAAAATTTATAGTAAATCAGTTGTGCTTTTGTCACAACTCTTTCAGATTACCATTTATAAAGAGGACGAGTGCGTACTGGCCAATAACTCTCACCGGGCTAAGTGGAAAGTCATCAACCCAGCAGGTAATGAGGCGATGGTTCCCTCTGTTTGCTTTACTGTGCCGCCACCCAACAAAGAGGCTGTTGATATGGTTTCAAGGTGAGTTGCTGGGATGCTAAGTTTCCTACAGTGCCCTTAGTGTAATCTTTGTCACAAATTTAATTGGCACTACTAATAATAATATTACTAAAAATAATATTAATAACTCTTGCTTCTGCAGAACTGAGCAGTTATATCAGAATGTCCTGGCACTGTGGCACCACTCCCACGTCAACATGAAGAGTGTGGTGTCTTGGCATTATCTAATGGCTGACATTCAAGCCATCCGCAAGTGGAATGTGGCTTCAGTATGTTGGACTTTGTTTTTTTCAGACTGCAGTCAGTCACGCTTCAATTTGATAATGATCATTTTAAGGAAAATACCAGTTTGTGCTATTCACACTTGTCTTTGTTTGTTTGATTGTTTTGATCTCATCACTCCAGATAAAGACCATGTTGCCAGGTGAGCATCAGCAGGTCTTGAGCAATCTGCAGTCCCACTTTGATGAGTTCTTGGAAGACAGCGAGGAGTCAGAGGTATTCACAGTGGCGGACTGCGCACAGTTCGAGAGAGACGTGGCGGCCTGTAAGGAGTACTACCAGGAACTGCTCAGATCTGCAGAGAGAGGCAAGGCTTAAATCTCCCTTCCCCTTCTCCCTAACAATGAGCAGCTTGTGTACATTGTACAAAACACAACAAAGGGAAACGCATGGCTGTTAAGCCTTTTAAGCCTTAAGTTAATACCTATTGGAATTACTTTGATTTTGCTGTGAATGTAAATACTGCACTGGTATGCCGTTAATGTGTTAATGTTAATGTGTAGTCATGAGTTTTAATTTTGGGAAAATTTGAAGAATATTTGTTCTGCTGTGTTGATACATATGTACATGGACAGTATTCACATATACAGTGTAAAATATTTGCATTTCTTTTTAAAAGATTGTGTATTTTTCTCAATATACTTGTAATAATTTTCTCAATTTGTGTCTGACTCCACTTCAGCGGCATACAAAGTTCAATGGATTGAGCTCCATTGCATCAGACCTTACTTGACCTTATAACGTAATAAGGGTGCCACCTAGAGGCTGTCAGTTTAAACTGCAGTATTTGTGGGTTTAAATTATTTTTTTCACTTTATCGTGTCTTACCTATCAAGTGGTTGATTTACAAACTAAAGCAAAGATTTATATTTATTACTCTTAAAAAGAGAAATGCAACAAAGCTGTCACTATTTTAAAAACACTTTGATCCTTTTCTCCTCTGTTACACAGAGGAACACGAGGAGTCGGTGTACAATCATTACATCTCGGAAATACGCAACTTCCGTATGCATCTGGAGGCCCATGAAGAACACCTGATCAGGCAAATACGCTCACCCCTGGAAAGAGATGACCTGGAGCAGAGCCTGCAGCGTATCACAGAGCATGAGGTACACATTGCAATACCCATTCATGATAATCGAGAACTTCACTGTTGCTGCCACTTTAAATCATCCCCCCGTCCTCATCTGCTCATGCAGAGGAAGACGGCAGAGCTGAATAAGCTGAAGGAGGATCTGGATGCCATGAAGGAGAAGTGTGAGCTGTTCCTCAGACAGGCCGCGGGTTCTCCGTCTGTGGCAACACTTTCATCTGAGCTCACAGTCCTCATTCAGAGCATGAGCCAAGTGTACTCCATGTCTTCCATATATATGGACAAGTAAGAATCTCCCTTCATTGTAATTAGGTCATTCATTTATATATATATGCTTGTAATACAAAAAATTATTAGAACTAAAGACCCATTTCTTCTGTTGCAGATTAAAAACTGTGAGTTTGGTGGTGAAGCACAGTCAGAGTGCAGAGGCGCTTGTTAAGGCCTACGAATCCAAACTCTACGAAGAAGATGCCATGAACCCTGATGTCAAATCCATTGAAAATGTCATTTCCACACTAAAGGTGTTACACCATCATAATTCAGTATTTCACCAACACACCCAGTGTTTTTCCTTCACTTTGTAACCATTCCTGCTTCTGCACACAGCACTGGCGGACAGAGATTGATGAGAGACAGGAGGTATTCCATGACATGGAGGATGAGCTGCAGAAAGCGCGCCTCATCAGTGACCGCATGTTTAAAGCGCACAACGAGCGTGACTTTGATCTCGACTGGCACAAAGAAAAGGCGGATCAGTTGAGCGAGAGGTGGCAGAACATCCACTCCCAGATCGATAGCAGGTTTGGCTTTTTTCATTTATTCATTCTGAATTAAATTAATTACACCAGCTGTTTTTGCAAAAAATATATATAGTCAGTGTGTGTATTGATCACTAAAAGGTTATCCAATCAATTTTCAGACTCCGAGACCTGGATGGTATCAGCAAATCTTTGAAGCACTACAGAGACTCCTATAGTAACCTTGATGGATGGGTTAGAGAGATGGAGGCAGTACAGCTGAAGGCCCAAGAACACAAACCTGAGGATAGCAAGGCATTGGCTGAGCTGTTAAACAAACAGAAAGTAGGACAATACAGAAATTATTCACAGCAAAAACTTTTAAAAAATTTATTTAGATACACAATGTATTAAAATGTGTGTTTTTCAGATCCTTGTTGCTGAAATTGAGCAGAAACAGAGCAGTATCGACGAGTGTCAAAAGTACTCAGAGCAGTACTCATCTGCTGTTAAGGTGAAGCCATTTGTTGTTTTTAATTTAGTTTAAGCCCCACTTCACAGTTCTAATATGTAAACAATAAAGCATCAGGTCTGTAGGCTTTTGCAGAATATTTTTTGTGAATATTGCAGCAGTTAGTCACATTTTGTTGACGTTTGGTGAAAGAAGTCTGAGCAATAATAATCTAACTAAAAGTAGGTCATCATCAATTCATGTGAAATTCTTTTTTAGGATTATGAACTTCAGCTGATGACGTTCAGAGCGATGGTTGACTCCCAGCACAAATCTCCTCTCAAGAAACGGAGGATGCAGAGCTCTTCTGATGCCATTCAGCAAGAGGTGAAGCTCTGTTTTGGCTTCGTCAGCAGAAGAAATGAGTTCTGTATGAACAACAGTGCCTGCTCAGTGATGTACTTGGTTGTGTTTACAGTTTATGGATCTCCGAACGCGCTACACTGCTCTGGTGACGCTGATGACTCAGTATGTGAAGTTTGCCAGTGAAACACTGAAGAGAACTGAGGACGAGGAGGTGAGTTATTCATGTTTTAACACATAAAACATGGCTTTCTATGTTAACAGGGATTCGTGTAGCACTTTTTCAACTTCTCTGCATATTTGTTAGCTATTTGTTTTCTGATGCCAGTGTAGCTTTATTGTCGCACATGGGCATGCTTCCTGGGTGGTCTTCTCTTTTTTATCAGCTTGTTTTAGTGCCTCACAGTACTTCCACTACTTGTCTACCTTGACTTCTTGACTCAGTCCAAGACATTTATCCCAGATGGATGTCTCATCATGAGGGAAGACAGTTTGCTTCAATGTGCAAAAGAAGCAAAGGAAATGGAGAAAAGCAGTGCATGTCTGCATGGACAGTAGCTCCTTGATGGGGATGTTGACTTGCTGGGATGAGAAAGCTTTTATAATTATATTTATAATTATAAAAAAATGTATAATTCTCCTGCAGTAGATCTTTATATGTCTCTTTCAAATGTCTCTCCAAGAATATGTGTATTAGTTGTGATGCTTAGTATTGACATATAAAACTGCTAGATATCAGATTCAGAAATCAAATCCAACCTAAAATATTGATGGTATGGCTGCAGTTTTTAGGCATTTACAGTACAACTATCTCTTCTTTTATAAACAAAATGCATTAAGCAAATTCCTGGAGAGATTGTTTTATTATTAATGGAGCTAATTTACAATGTCTACAGTGGATGATTTGTTTTTTTCCCCCCCCCTGTTATAGAAGAGAAAAGCTTTTGAAAGAGCAGAAAATGAAAAGTGGACAGAAAGCGTGGAGCTCCAAAAAGCTACAGGGGATATAGCGATTAGTCAACTTAATCAGCGGGTCTGGGAGCAGGAGGCTTTGCTGACTGAAAGGCAAAAACAGTTGGAAAAGTTGGAAGGAGAAATAGAAACACAGCAGAAGACAATTGGTGATCTAAACTGTCAGAAATCCCAGCTCGAGCATGACCTGAATCAGTATCGTGCTAAATTAGAAATAGCAGTTAAAGACAAAGTAGCAATTGAGCAGGAATTAAAGCACACAAAAATGTTAATCGAGCAGTCAGAGGCCACGTGGTCTTTGACTCAGAAGAAGCTAGATGATTTCTTAAAAGATAGAAAAGATGGCCACGATATTAATACCCAAAGCTCCAGACATCACAGAAAAAAAGATGCGGAGGAAATAGACTTTGCCACTGTTCACGAGCTGCAAAGCCAAATCCATTCTAAAAGCAATGATATGGCTCAGCAACCTTTGGCCTTCGACAGCCAGTCAGCCGGGGACTGTGAGCTGAGGTCATCTGCATTCAGAGAAAGTGACAGCATGATGGTGGACGTTCTGCAGCAGAAGTTAGAGGAACTGGTCCTGGTCCAGAGAAAAGCAGACATGGCTGAAGAAAAAGCACAGAGTTATAAAAAGCTGTTGGATGACAGCAATAACAGACTGAAGAAACTTCAGATGGACTTGGAAGCTGAGAGGATTAGCATGAGACAGAAATCGGAGGATCTCCAGCAGGAAACACAGAACATGAAGAAATCCATCAATGAGCTTCAAGATGAAATCAGATCTCTCAAAAGAGCAAAGTCCTCACTGGAACAAAACACGTTTTTTCACAGCACTGAAATTGAAGGCCTTAAAGAGCAGCTGAACATCGCCCACGGAGAGCTGCAGAAAAAAAGCTCCACTGAACAGGAAAATAGTTACAAGATTAATAGCTTAGAAGAAGAACTGGCTTCCAAACAGTCAGTAATAGATCAGCTGAAGTTTAAATGCAGTGAGCTAACAAGGATGAATGTCTCATCTGACAGTAATATTCAAGGTCTTCAGATCCAGATGGAGTCACTGGAAAAAGAGAGGTCACTTTCAGAACAAAAGCTCAAGTGTTTAAGGAGAGAGATCAATAGCTGGAAACAGCAAGTTCAAACAGCAAAGGAAGAAAGTAGCTTAATAAAAAAATCTGAGCAGGCGCTGCAGGGCAAGTGTAAAAATCTGGAAGCAGAACTTCAAAAAAGTGAATTAGCTGCTTCTCAGTGGCAGGCAAGAGTAGATGAGATGAAACAGATCAATCTGGAGATTGAGGAAAATCTAAAGAACATAAAAGCTAAGCTGGATCAGGCGACAATGGAAATTGACAGCAAGGATCAGCAAATTGAAATCTTTAGATCTCAAGTAGAGGGCACCAAATCACAGGTCAGAATTATCGAGGAGGAGCTGAATAAGAAATCGCAAAGCTCTCATGAGCTTCAAATTAAACTGCAAGATTACAGTGAGGAGGTAAAGAAAATGACTGAACTGCAGCAGAAAATCAAAGCTCTCAGTTCAAGTATTGCCAGTTATGAGAAAGAAATAACCTCTCTGAAATCTGAGCTGACGTCAGTGCTTTCTGAGAGGAATTCAGCAAATCAAAAGGTCCACATGCAGAAAGCTGAAATCAATGATTTGAAAGTGATGCTGAATACCAGAAATGCACAACTGCAGAATGAATCTGCCGGGAGTCAAAAGCATCTCAGTAAAATCAAGGCTTTAGAAGATGAGCTTTTCAAACAAAAGCACAGTTTTAAGGGGTTAACCAGCAGCTCGGAGAAAATGACAGAAAACGTAAAGCAGGAACTTTACACGCTTCAGAGTGAGAAGAGAGAAACGGAAAGGAAAGTCGAGAACCTGAACGCTAAACTTTCAGATTTAAGCTCCTCACTGCAAAGAACAAAAGATGAGTTAGCTAAAGAGGCCCAAGAGAGAAAAGTCAGAGAGTCCAAACTAATTCAGCTAGAGGCTGAGCTTCAGAAAAATAGAATAACAATCAAAGAAATGATGTCCAGTTCTGAGAAATCCAGATCAAACCTACAAAATGAGAATACACTTTTAAAGAGGGAGAAAGCTGAGGCATTAGAGAAAAGCATCTTGTTGGGATCTGAAGTCACAATGCTGAGAGAAAACCTTCAGCACGCCCAATCGGAAGCCGAGCAAAAGCAAAAAGAAAACGCTGCGCTTCAGCTGAGATCCCAGGAGATGGAGGAACAACTGGATAAGTGTAAGAAAATGCTGGAGGAGTTAAAGAGCAAACTAGAACTCCAGAGAGAGGGCTATGACAGCCAGTTGCTGCTAGTGAAAACTGAAATAGAGAGAAAAATCATTTTACTGCAGTCTGAAATCACAAACGAAAGCAACAAATCCAAAGTGCACAGCACTGAATTAGCAGAGATGCTGAATAAGTATTTCAAACAAGACACGAAGCAGATAAACCATCAGAGCACAGCTGATTCAAAGCAACAACCGGACCAACAGCTACAGATCAAAATGGACAAAGTGCAGCAAGAGAGAACAAAGCTCGAGCGAGACTTGTCAAAAGCAAAATCTCAAATAGACGAACTAGAGGAAGATAAAATCAAACTCAAGTCAAAAATCAGTGCTATGCAAAGCCTTTGCAATGAGCAAATGAGTGAATGGACAAAGTTTCAACAGCTGTTGAAAGACAGCGAGTGGAAACTCACAGTGAAAGAAAATGAGGCAAGAGCTCTGCGGGAACAAATAGGGCTGTACGTCAAAGAGGTTAAAGGCCTTCAGGAAAAGCTTTCGAGACTCGGATTAGAGGTGACTCAGTGCAGTTTCCAGTATATGAAAGACAACAAGGCTGATCTGATGAATGCAGATGTTGCTATAATGCAGAAAATGGCGCCCTCAAATCAAGATACAAAAAGCAGGAAGGAGGAAGAAATTCTCTCAATGAAAGAGTCCTCACAGGTACGCACAAGGCTAAATTCTGCATTACTGGAACATAATAGTGCATTTATTAACAGACAGTATTTTTAAATGCAGTATACTACTTTTGGTAGTTGTTTTTTCTGTTAGTAGATATTAATAATTGTAGCTGTAAAAACTTAAAAGCTCTTCCAATGTCACATCTACAGATGGCAGCAACAGAGAATGAAATCACTCTGGAAGGAATTAAACACGTCAGACAAGAGAAGAGGGAGATCATTCACAGTAAAAGCCTTCAACAGGATTCAACAACAAACACAATGTTGGATAGCTCCCCTTATCAAACACTCGCTTTTCTAAAGAAAGATGTGCAAAGTGTGACTTACAAGAGCCATGTTAAGGCTGATTTCCAAAGCTCTGTGACAGCACAGGGATACATGGCTCTGTTGGGGCTAACAGGCAAACATCTGCATGAAACTAACATCAGCAAGACAAAAATGTACCAAAACACATCAGAGAATAATACAACAGACCGTGATGGACAACAGAGCGTGACATATTCAACTCCCCAAAAGCTCCCAGACCTCAAAGGGGGTGCAAGCATCCAAAATGTGGTCAAATCTAGGCTCTCGGATGATGAGGAGCAAGCGCAACATTCGCTGGCTCAGTACATCGGCAAACCAGCGGCTATTGTTGGAATTTATGTGGAGTCAAGCAAGAAAAAGATATCCTTCCTGGAAGCTGCTGAGAAGGGCTTCCTAGCAAAGACATATGCCCTTGAGTTTCTCGAGGCTCAGGCTGCAACAGGAAGCCTTACAGATGTGGCTACCGGACAAACACATTCAGCTGCCGAGGCATTGGAGAGGGGGATTATAGATCCGAGCCTGAAAGACAGACTGATGGAGGCTGAGAAAGCTATTAGTGGCTACATCTTTAAAAGCAAAAAGCTGTCTGTGTTTCAGGCCATGGAGGAAAGGATTCTCGATAGATACAAAGCCAAAAAGATCCTCGAGGTCCAGGTTGCTACTGGAGGACTGATAAACCCAGCGACCGGGGTCAGGGTGCCAGCTCACATTGCTGTAGATCAGGGTCTTTTGAACAAGGAGACTCTACAGAGTCTCTATGATCCAGTGAGTAACCCCAAAGGTTATCACAACCCTGACACTGGACAGAAAGCATACTACTCTGACATACTGAAGGCATGCTTGTATGACATCAGTGGTGGAGTGTTTCTCTTTCCGTTTGGTGAGAGGCACCTAACAAGCACATCTCCTACCAACTCTCATAGGGTGTCAGTTGTCAACAGCAACTGTGGCACTGAGATGTCAGCGTATGAAGCATTCAAGGGGAAACACATTGCCAAGAAGACATATCTGTTTCTATCACAGCAGGAGAGTGAATGGCAGGAAAAGTCCACAGCTGACCCCAGTGGAACCCCACTTCACATCATTACTGATGTCAAAAGTGGCCGACAGCTTTGTCTAGAGTTGGCTCTAAGTCAGAGATTCCTGGAATCGTCTGAGCTTGAGAGCTATCGCAGAGGTCTTCTTAGTATCACTGAGATTGCAGACATCATATTTTCAAGAATGGTTGTTGTGGAAGATGTTAACAGCCCCATTGCTGGGCTTTGGGATGTCACTCAGAAGAAAAGGCTTTCGGTTTTTCAGGGTTTTCAACAGGGCTTTACCGATAGAGCTACTGCTTTACGGCTGCTAGAGGCCCAGGCCTGCACTGGAGGTATTTGTGACCCCTCATGTGGAGAGAGAGTTACCCTCACCGAGGCTCTCAAAAGAGGTCTTTTGGATGAAGCACTGAGTCAGCAGCTTCTGCAGTTTGACCAAGCATTTAACGGCTTTATTCATCCTAAAACTGCAAAGACTTTGTCTGTTTCCCAGGCTGTTCAGGAAAATCTCCTCCCAAAAGATGCCGGTTTCCGCTGTATTGAATTCCAGCTCCTGACTGGAGGATTGATAAAACCTGACACCCACGACAGAATCTCACTTGAAGAAGTCGTTCAGAGTGGACTCGTTGACAAAGTTACCGCCACTGTACTCAAAGACGAGAAGTTCCACACCAAAAGCCTCACCTGTCCAAGGACCAAGAGAAGAATTACATTCAAAGAGGCCCTGGAGAGAAGCGTGTATGACTGCCACACCGGGTTAAGGTTACTGGACGCTACAAAATCTCACGGTTTTGGACCAAAGTCAACATTTCATTATGTTTGGGCATATAAATAAAAACCTGTCAGTTATTATAGAATTGGCCTTTGGGGGTGGGGGGTTGTTTGCATAACCTAAAGTCAGTGAGTCTTTTCTCCTTACCAAAGATGCCCATTGTGTTTGTATCAATGAAGCTTCGCATTGCTGAACTGATTAACATATTTGTATTTCAGTGCTGGTGATTCTTCTTCAGCTCTGAGCAAAACAGTTTTTCAGTACATGGTTGTCCAAAGCTTTCTTGTGTTTTCTTTTTTTTGGTTTTTGATGTTTTTAACCTGATTATGAATGTATTTTGACAGCGGCCCTTGCTCTCTTCCTGTGTTTTGGTTTATTTTTGTAGCAAATTAACAATCTTGTTAAAAGCACGTCTATTTTAATTCTAGAGATCTGTTGATGAGGAGAAGAGAGAGCATGGTGATAAAGTTAACAAACTATTGCAGTGGATGTCCAATGTGAAACAGACCGTGAGCAATGGTGGGGATGCTCTGAAAGATAGTAATGCCAACACAGATGCTTCTAATAAGCCGCAGGTAAATAATGAGTATGGTGTGTCCTGTTTTTTTTTTATTGCCAACACTTGTTTATATATAAGAGGGTTTTTTTGTTGTTGACAAAAACACTTCCAATCACAGCGTTTGATTTCTAATAAAGCAAACTGTCTGCTTCCTGATTCATTTTATCTGTATATGTTGTGAAGCTAATGGATTTGATTACTGCACTTAAGATACAAAGATATGCCATTTACATATAATATGAAATACTTTATATATGTTTTTACGCTTATTTCAATTGATTCATAATTTTAAAAAATGCATATGTTGCACAAGCACCCATATTTAAGCACTTCACTGAATAATAAATGACGTCATTCTCACAGGTTATTGAAATATTTAAACACGTGGCCCAAAACTGATATTATTCACCTTAAAGTTACACGATATTTATAAAAAACTATCCCTAATGTTTTCAGTATATCGCAAAAGCAATTAAACCATAGTTAAATAGTGCTGAGAGGCAGTTTGTGATCACAGGGTACATAATTAAATCTACCCAACGTAAAAGAAAAGAAAAGAAAAGAAATGTGTGAATTAAAGAAGTTTAGATTTTCATTACATGTCATTTGCTAATGAGAGTACGGACTTCTTATATATCTTTTGATGTTAGTAGTGGCCCCTTGCATTTCTGTAGTAATACTTTAATACACATAAATAAAGGTCTGTAAAGTAAAATTCCAATTCAGCAGTTACACTGTAATATAATTTGACTTTATTTTGTCAAATTATGGCAAAATCACCTTCACCTTCCCCGTATTATGTTTCTGATATCATGCCCCTTATGTAAAACAGAATAAAGCACAATATGCACAGTGCTATCAGAAATAACAGCGTTAAAATTATAGCCTCATAAAAGAGAAGAAATCAGTCAAGTCCTGTTTGGTAGAAAAACTAAAATGTATTTTAGCTTTCCATAGCTAATATTTATTGTAAAGTTGTTGTGTGCAATAAGCTTCATGTACATAATGAATCATTCTTTTATCAGTCTTTAAAAATTATTTGTGTGTTTGTGCGTGTGTATTTTTGAGGATTATATTGCTTTTTTTATTGCAATCGGACAGTAAGACTTGCCATAAAAGTAGAGTCACTATGCATCACTTACTCTGACATGTTGATATGCATGTTGTTGCTGTTTGATATTCTAGGTGTCAGTGGAGGAAATGGTCACTAAAAAGGAACAAATTGCAGAAGCACTGAGGTCCACACAAACAATGCTAAACAAACACAG
The DNA here is from genome assembly GCA_015107715.1 of Tylochromis polylepis. Taxonomy (NCBI): domain Eukaryota; kingdom Metazoa; phylum Chordata; class Actinopteri; order Cichliformes; family Cichlidae; genus Tylochromis; species Tylochromis polylepis. Next base: position 45,625 of record VVHJ01002773.1, on the reverse strand, counting down.
TGACAAGTAAGCCTCCTTATTTGGACTAGCATGCAACACACTGACTGGTAAAGTTTGGGGCTCCATCCATAATATTTTTTGTCTTACAGGATGACAGAAGAGGAAATAAAGAAGGCCCAAGAGCAGCTGCAGTCTCTCACTCAGGCCTACAATGAACTCTCCCAGCAGTGTTCAGATCAGACTCCCTCTGCAGACGAGGTTGGATTATAGGCTTCGTGTTTAATGGAGTGTACTGCCTTTGTGTCCTATAATGTGTTGGAAAACAGTGCCACCTGATGTTTGATTGCATGTCTAACCATTATCCTCTTTCCCCTAGTACAGTGTTTGCCAAATTCTCTCGCACTTTCTCTTAGACTGGCTCTTTAGGAACAGAAACTTAGTATGGCTGAAACCAGTCAAACCTGAGTATGCTGTAAACATGCTAATTGCATCAAGCTGTGGTCTGATATCTCACCTCTATCAGTGTGCTTGAGCTCTCTTTAAGGGCTCAACAGGATAGCAGATATGTAACTTTACAGTATGCTGTGTGACTAACGACACTCTTTTTGCAAGAAGCTGAATGCTTTTATTCCAGATGCATGATAGCTTTAAATGTACTGTCCATCACCCTCCTGTTGCAACCCTGTTGCAGTCTTGCTCTTGCACACACGCTGTTTTAACATACCCGTGTCTGTGTGGTGGTGAGTATAGATTTTGTCTTGCTTCAGTTAGCAAAATTTGAACAAATTTTGAGGCTGAAGCCAAAGCTAGCAAAATTAATTGTCATGCTTTTATTTCCTGTAGGATTTGAAACCCCTTGATAGGATTGGGACTGGAATGAGTGGCCTGATTTATCAGAGAGGTTTGGTTAATCTCCAAGAGGCCCTCCTAACCTCCAACCTCTCTGAACCCCAGCTCCATCTGGGGTGCGATGATGCTATCGAAGAAAATCGCATCTACACATCAACGCTGAATCACTTGTCAGTGTTGAATGATTCAAGCAAATGCATGCAGAGTTCACATGTCTCCTCTGTGTCCCTGTCTGACATAGCAGCAGCTAGGGAAGGGTCCATGTGTGAAGATATGATCATAAAGATAATAGAGGCCAGCCAGGTCAGTGATGAAGTGAAGATGTGCTACACAGGGGACACGATGACCCTGGAGAAGGCATTTCAGTGTGGTTTAATTCCTGCTTCTGTCTATGTAAACATCCTTCAGAGGAAAAAGTCTCACCAGGATATGATAACTCCTAGCACTGCAGAAAGTCTGTCTTTTTTAGAGCCTGAAGAGGAGGGTGAGGTTTGTGAGGTTAATAAACTGATATTCAAGGGCCTCAGCAGAAAGAGATCAGTGACATCCGAGAGGAATATTAACAGTGTGACTTCAGGTGGTTTCAGTAATTGGGAGATTATGTCGAGGTTGTTAGGTGCTCAGGGGGATCTAGAAGGTCAGAATGAAACTGAGGTGTCAGATGGTAACTTCCAGAATGCTGGAGGTGGGCTGAAGGTGGATGCGGCCATTCAGTGTGACTTGATGAGCTCCAGCAGCACACTGATCGTGCTGGGAAATCAGCAGCAGTTCATGGGACTTGCGTTGCCTCTCTCTGGGGAAATCCAAACGGTGTCTACCTCGCATGAATCTGATTGTCAAAGCACCTCCAGTGAGTTTACCTGCAGACTTTTTACTAATCGAGGGAAAATAGCAGCATTTTACATTCCAGAAAATTCAGAGGTGATAGATATCACTACCGCTATTCAAAATGGTTGGATTGACAGTCACACAGCAGAGGTTCTGAAATCCATAGAGATCCCAGATGTGCTGCCAGATGTTGATCACCTTAGTGAAAAGTTTTCATCTTGGCTCACTTATAAAAAGCTGGCAGTTGATGGGTGGCCTCACGATGGTTCAGAAGTTAACCTCCCCTCTCCCACAGAGGCAAAACAGTTATTTATCTCATACTTAATGATGAACAGTTACATTGATCCAAATTCAGAACAGAGGGTTTTGATCCTTGATGATCGGTTAAATAAAATGGCTCAAGCTTTTCTTGAAGACCTGCTATTTTATCTGAACGCGGATGAAGGTTTGACTGATCTGACTTTAGATGCCAAAAATCATTTTGAAGATGCAGATTCTGAGATGTCGCTACACATAAATGATGAAACGGAAGAGTTAATAAAAAACACACAGGACGTGTTTGATCGTCATGACTTTGTTTCCCGGACCGGCGGGAGAATCACCTTTGATGAAAACACACAACACACATTTGAGCCCCATAATTTCGTTTCCTCTGGCAATGGAAGAATAACCTTTGATGAAAAATCTAATAAAAATGACAAAGCTTCAAAACAAGATCCTGCCAGGGACCTTTTAGTGAGTAGTGACATTGATATTGACACCACAGAGTCTGCTGTAGAGGTGGAAAACATGTTTGAAAACAGCACATACTGGACAAAGTCAGATCAATTTGAAGAAGGAATTTCTGGAAATACTTTTAAAAAGGAGCCCAGGGATTATGCCAGGGAAGAGCTTGAGATTCCAGGTTCTCTATATGCGTCAGTCCCTCACACATTTTGCTCTGGGGAAAGGAGAAATATTAGCTCACCATCAATGATGATTGACTCGGAGTCCTCATTCATATCTTGCCATCAGGTGCCACCACACTATAAGGCTAAGTGCTTTGAAACAACAAGTGTTCATATTGACCAACCTCAGTTTTTAAGCTCTGAGGACTCAGTGGAGGGTGAAAATGAGCGGAAGAGTGCTACTGAGCTTCTGAAAACCCAAATGGAGGAAGGGGGCATTTTGGACGTCACCTCTGGGAAATGTTATAACCTGCAGGAAGCTCTTAATGAAGGATTAGTGGATGATGAGACAGTACTAGAGCGGCATGACTCACAGTCAGATGAAAAACCTCCCATCCTAATGGATGAGACAGGCACAATTTCTGGATTAAAACAGGCATTGTCAAACAGATGTCACACAGAGCAGCAGAGCTTTTTGAGGTCTCATTGCAGCATGAGTACTGGTGAGTCACTCCCGCTTGAATTAGTCAGGGATTCAGATTCGAAAGATTCAAACTTTTACCCAGAGGAAAACTGGGTTTACTCTCTTTCTGAAGATCAAGATCTGAGTTTAGTTCATGCAGCTGAAATTCATGAAGCTGAAAACACACAGCAGGTGATTTCAAGGAATGCTGCTGTCACGGTGCTTGATTTAGCCAAAGAGGAGGCTAATAACAAAGAAGGAGAGAGTGAAAATAGAAGTCCAGAGTTGGTGTGTAAGGCAGTGGGGAGTGTAGAAACGATGACTAATAAAGTACATCTTTCCCTTCCATCAGAAAGTGGTAACATGCCTCAGATGATCTCACCCCCTTTATGGAATCAGGTTACAGCAGAGCGTACCGATCATATAGAAAAATTGCCTTTAGGGGCTGAAGACAGTGAGTCACACACCTTAATGGATAGCGAGCTGACAGGAAGAATCTCCGGCATCAATACTGATTCCAAAAGCCAGACTCAGTCTGCCACTTTTACTTATCACGCCGGTAAATCTGACAGAACACCCAGTGATGTTGATGTTTTCAGTGATGTATGTGATACCAGTGTAAGAAATCAGACATTCAGTCAGAGTGAAATCGGCACGTCCGTTTCATATTGCAGTGCTTTGTCTTTGGAAGCTAGAGTGGAAGATGAAAGTGGTGTTCAGTCAACTTTGGGCAGTGAGCCAGCTCTGAGTGTGGATTACACATCGCTCTGGGATTTGGTTGAGGGTCCAGTCATCTCAGTTTCCAGGGGTAACTGCAACTCTGTGAAAAACAGTAGAGAAGATGTCAGAATTGCATTACGTCAGCAAGCAGAAAGTGATTATAGTGATGAATCTGAGCCCAGCAGCTGTCAGAGAGATCAGAGCTTGATTGCAGCTGTTTGTGAAAGACCTCCAGAACAGCAGAGCGCCTCTTCTGAAATACCTGCTGTTTACAGCAGCATAACAGCAACAAATACCATCAATCACAGCTACAATGATTTAGACCTGACTCCTAAAGATTTGTTAGGGTTTACATGTGGTGTTACAAGTGATTCTGAGAGGCTTTCCCAAAACAGGCAAGACGGTGACATTCTAACTATTAATGCTGAACAGGTCTCCATAGCTCTCTGTCAGAGAGATCAGAGCCTGAGTGCATCTGTTTGTGAACGACCACAACAGCAGAGCTCGTCTTCTGAGTTACCTGCTGTTTATAGCAGCATAACAGCAACAAATACCATCAATCGGAGCAACAATGATATTGAAGATTCAGTCCTAACTCCTAAAGATTTGTTAGGGCTGGCCCATGGTGATGCAGATGATGCTGAGAGGTTTTCCCAAGAGAGGGAAAACAATGACATTGTTACCATTAATGCTGAAGAGATATCTGGTTCTCCCTGTCATGAAGATCAGCGCCTGAGTGCAGTTGTCTATGAAAAACCTCCACAACAGCAAAGCTCCACTTCTGAGATATCTTCTGTTTATAGAGACATAACAGCAACAAATACTATCAATCACAGCTACTATGATATTGCAGATTCAACCTTGACTCCTAAAGATTTGTTAGGGTCGACACATGGTAGGGAAGGTGATGCTGAGAGGCTTTCCACAGAGAAGCAAAATGATGACATTTTTAATATTGATACTGAACAGATCTCTGTATCTCTCTGCCAAAGGGATGCACCTGTTTGTGAAAGACCTCCACAAGAGCAGAGCTCCTCTTCTGAGATACCTGCTTTTTTAACAGCAACAAATACTATCAATCACAGCAGCAATGATATTGAAGATTTGACTCCTAAAAATTTGTTAGGGTCAACGCTTGGTGGTAGAGGTGATGCTGAGGGGCTTTTCCCAGAGAGGCAAAACAACAGCATTTTTGCTATTGATACTGAACAGATCTCTGCATCAAGAACAGACGCAGACGATCCCGATAGTGATAGAAATGTCTACTGTTTAAATCCATGCCTTCCCTTATCAGACATCAACTTTGGACAGCCTGGAAGTAGAATAGGACAAGAGTTAAGATCTGATCCTCAACAACAGGATCAAAGTTTAGAAGCGTGTGTTTCTGTGCTTCCTCACACAATTACAGATTTCCTGTCCGAGAGCAGCATAACACCTGTTGTTTCCTCTTCAGGCCCATCAGTGTTTTCTAATCCTGCAAAGACATATGCAGAAGACCAGGGGGAAGATATTGCACACAATGATAAGGGCAGTGGTTTGGAAAGGGCACAAGCTCAAGACTCTCAAGATGCCCTTGCTATAGATAAGAATAATCCACAATCTTTAGATAAAAGCAGTTTCCACGAGAGTAGCACATCTCAAGGACTCACAGAGAGCAGTCACCCAGATCGCCTCATGAATTTACTGAAGCAAGATTATCCTAGTTTAGACAGCGAGGACACAGGGAAAACAAAACTGATATGCCAGGAAGAAAGAGGAAGTCAAGAGACAGAGCAGTCTGATTTTCCAAATATCCAGCTGCAGCTGCTGCAGGTTTTTAAGACTGTTTCCACAAGCCAAGACCTTTCAGTGCTTAAGGAAGTGATGGATACCCTCAGCAGCGCTCTGGGGTGTGAATCACAGCAGGAACAGTGGCACACACTGGAGAGCATCAAAGAGGAAAGTTCAGAGGGAGAGGGTGAGGAGTCAGGAGAGGGTGACGGTGCTCCAAAGAGTCACAAACCATCTGTTGAGGGCTCTGCCAGCTCAGATGGCTGCAAAGTTGAGGAGGTCAAATATAAGGTGCGGTTTATTTTGGTTGAATGCTAAGCTCATCATTTCTTAGCTTTGGACATTAGTAACATCTGTTCCTTTTGTGGATTCTTTTTTTTTCATTTCTCACAGCTGTTCTCCATCCACGATTATTTGGAGTGTGTTGGGAGACTGCAGGATCACTCTGATGTTTTAGAAGATGCCAGAAAAGACCTCAAAATCCCAATACCCACAGACAACAACATGGAAGAATTGCAGAACCAAATAGAGGAATGTCAGGTTAGAAATGAGCAGCTGAAGCCCATTTGTTTTTGAATAAATGATCGATTTTTAATATATTTCAAATGTCAACGTGTGTTTTAGTTCCTGATCAAATTCATTTTTTTCTATCTAGTCTTTGGAGTCTCAGCTTTCTAGTCTGGCTGATGTTCTGACAGTAGATATGGAGAAAGCCAAACAACTCATAAACTCTGCTGATGAAGACGTTCCCCAGCAAATCCACCATGACTTGGCCTCGATATATCTGGAGTTAGAGCCAGATTTTACTGCTGTGTCTCAGATGTGTGCAGAAAGGAGTAACTCTCTGATTCAAGCGATGGAAACAGGAAAAGTCAGTCTTAACACAGTAATTAAAATCCAATAATATAACAGTAGCATCAGCCACTGACCCCTTTTATACATGATTTTAGGTACATCTGGAATCAACATATCAGCAGCATCTCAGTGATCTCAATACGCTGGCGGGGCTTATTCAAAATAACTCTGAGATGTTGGGTGTAGATTTGAACACGTGTGATGTGGACACTCTGAAACATCTGAGCCAGCAGAATAAGGTACCTTAAAGTGCAGTTTAAAACATTGTACAGCTTGAGTAAACAAGAGGAGAAAGACCCTCAACATACTTCCATTTTTTATTTTCCCAGGACATGGAGGACCATCTACAAAAAGAAGCCAGGCTCAAGTTAGAGGATGTCACATTTGATATCCAGTGCTTTATTTCAGAGCACACTCAGTTCCTGAGTCCAGCTAAGAGTAGCTATCTCCTCAAGTTCCTCAGCACCACTCAGCGAGCATTCAGAGACCAGATAGAAAGGCTTGCAACACAGAAGAGTGCCTTAGATGTCCTGCTTGATGCCAGAGAGAGAGAAAACCTGGCAGAGGTCTGCCTGTGTATATGCTATAACTATATTATTTCACTGAGATTTTTCCTGGGAAAAAAATTGTGTAGCTCTTTTTGTGTTGCAGTTTAGACCCCTGAAAAAAAAAAACCCAAAACAAAAACATGTTATCTGTGAAGTGTTTGCCTTGTAGTTTCTTGATTTAATTTATATGAGTTAAATCCATATTTTACATTACCCTAGGATTGTGTAAATTATTTGTACTGTGAAAGCAATTATCTCAATAATAATAATAATCTCAATAATAGCAATTATCTCAATAATAATAATAAAATAATGTGGCACTACACCCCACCAGGGGGCTTCACAGTTTGAGAACCAATAATGTAATGAATGAATGAGACTTTATTAAGCCCTCCAACAGGCATAGTCAGGCTCTCATATACAAATATTGAAATTTTCAGTTGTTTTACTTGAATTTAAGCTGTAAATTTGAGCTTTTTTTAAAAAAAATATTTAGACATTCTGCATGTTTCAGTGTATTCTGGTCAGAGTTGGTTGTTTCTTTTCCCGAGTTTGAGGTTGTAAATGCTCAGAGAAATAACAGCGTTTCATGCTTGAGTGCTTGATCCCTGCTGCAGACTAACTTCTGTGCTTGTTTTTATTCTTCAGGCTTCGAGACTTCGGCGAACAATTAACAGTGGACAAAACGCACTATCTTTGCTGGACAATGGCCTGAAAAACAAACAGACTAACACACAATATGATGTCCTCCTGTGCGTTTTAGCACCATGGCAACAAATTGGCAAATAGCATGTTTACAGCAAACTCGATATTTACACTGGTTTGAATTAGGAGAGTTTATTCTGAAGCAAACTTTGCATGTTACCTCTGTGTCCTTCAATTCTTGTCCCCTTCCTTTCCTTTCCTTCCTTTCATTTTCATTATGTGAGAACTATTTTACACCTTTGAGGTTTGTTTCGACGTGAATGTTTTACTGAGAATAGATTTGGCTGTGCGTAACAAGAGATATAAAGATGTAAAGTTGGACTTTTTTTTCTTTGTAATGGCAGTCTTTATTGGAGAAACAGAAGGAGTTTACAGACAAGTTGGGGGATGTGTGTGATAATCTCACACTGACCGAGAACCGCCTGCTTGGCCATAAGCAACAGGCTGAAAATGCTGAGAGTATTACAGACCTGCAGCAGTACCAGCAGGAGCATCAGGTTTGACAGAACTTCACTTGGTTTGCCTTACAAAAAATATATATTATGCGTCATTCATCAGTTAAAAAAACTGTCTGTTTCTTCACAAGGCTCTCCAAAAGGACGTGTTGACAAACGCCAGTGCCTTAAATGATGTGATCAGCAGTACTAATAAGTTTCTGGAGGAAAACCGAAGCAAGATGACACCAGATCAAATCGCCACTATTGAAAGCAAGCTGGAAGAGGCTAAAAGCAAAGCCAAGCTCATCAACCAGCGAGCCGAGGACTCCAGAAAAGATTTGGAGAAAGCTGTCACGACAGCCATACAGCAAGAGAGCGAAAAGGTTCGGATTCCTTCCATATGTGCTTTCTGTAAAAACTCTCTGTTTCCTGAGAATTTGAATTGTATGTTAGAGTGAAATCAGCATTGTTAATGTGTGGTCTGTCGGCACAGGCAGCAGCTGTTGAACAGCTTGAAGAGAGTAAGAGCAAAATTGAAGGTCTTCTGGACTGGATTTCCAATGTAGGAAATAAAAACAAGAGCAGCCTGGATCAAACAGACCACGTAAGTCAAGAAAATGGAAACCTGCCAGAAGAACCTTCAGCTAAGGGACTTATAACAGAGGATGATGATGCCAACGGAAACGCTTTGCAGACCACTGAAAAGGATTTTGGCAGAGAGGCCAATGGAGAGGACAATGCATCCCCGAATCTTGATAAGCAGTACCAGAGGCTCAAGGTATAGTTAGTTTGTTGCAATTTATTTATTTATTTACCATATTTCATACTGTTTCATACCATTTTTCCTAACAGCTCACATTATTAAGATTACTAGACTAAAAATATGAAGAGGTCTTAATAACTGAAATATAACATTTTTTGAAGAGATGTGGAGACAAGAAATGCCTCTGAGTGTTTTCAAAACATAGATAGATAAAACTAGATAAAACTACACTTAAGGTCTGAAAAGTCTAAAATATCTTATGGGATTAAGAACTAATGACATGTTTTGCTATAACTGTGACCACAGGCCCATCACCAGGAGATTCTGTCCCAGCAACAGGATCTGATCATGTCCACCCAGTCAGCTCAGGCTCTGCTTGACAAGCAAGCCAACATGCTGTCTCCACAGGAGAAGGAGGCTTTGCAGAAGAACATCCAAGAGCTAAAGGAGCGCTATGATACATCCCTGACTCAGGCTGAGCATCAGATGAAGCAGGTGCAGGGTGTCCAGGAGGAGCTGAAGAAGTTCCAGGATGACTGTGAGGAGTTTGAAAGCTGGTTAAACCAGGCTGAAGAAGAGATTGAGGAACTGGGTGCACCTGCAAGCTCCCTTAATATCCTCAGTGATAACCTTCAGCGACAGAAAAGCTTCTCAGAGGATGTGATTTCCCACAAAGGGGACCTTCGCTTCATCACTATTTCAGGACAGAAAGTGCTGGACGTGGCTAAGGCGTTTGGATCGGCTGACCCGGCAGCTAAGAATCCGCTGCTGCATGTGGATACTTCAGGGACCTGTTCTGCTGTCAAGGATAAACTAGATTCAGCAGCCAGTCGATATAAAACACTACATTCACAGGTATTTAGGATGCAGTTGATCAGAATGGGTGTAATGGCTTATTCTTCCCACAGTGTGGCAGCATCTGTCCTAATAAAAAATAAACACCAAAAAAAAAAAAGTTTTAAATGGCAAATTAATTTTTATTTAAATGTATATAAGGATAAAGTTAAGGATGATGTAGTTTAACATGAAGCTGATTTGCTGCACAGAGAGTTTAGAGCTATCCAAGTTGGGCTTTTATATACACAATATGCAGTATGATTTATAATTTAAAGATACAGTTTCTTTACTCTTAAATTTAAAATACACTAAAGGTACAAAAATACAATAATGCATATCAACTAAGGGAAAAATACTACAGTTACAGAATTACAGTGGAATAAATAACATCATGCATTCATTTAAATTAGATTTGAAAATATTATTTTAAAATATAAGTAAAATTGCGACACCTCTGGTTCACTTTTAGCTAACCCTTAACTTTTACTGTGAAAATGATTGTTCTAGATCAAGATCTTATGGTCAATTATTTTTGCTATTATTTTTTTTTTTTAAACAAGCAAAGTGAATGCATTTTTCTTTTGTCGCAGTGCAATGTGCTTGGCAACAACCTCAAAGACGTGGTTGACAAGTACAAAAAGTATGACGACTCAAGCACTGGCCTTTTGAAGTGGCTCAACAGCTCAGAGGAGGAGGCGAGAAAGCAGCAATCAGAGGCCATAGCAGCTGACCCTCAAACGCTACAAAAACAGCTGGAGGACACCAAGGCAAGAACCACAACAAAAAGCTGAACTAATTAGGCCTATGAGCTTAAAGTCAAGTCAAGAACTTTGTGTTGAAAAGCCGAGATCTGTTTATTTTTTTCTTTAATCTCATTGCAATTGCTTGTTCTTGAGGCCAAAGAGAATTCATGTGAAAAGATACTTTTAGAGATTTGTTGTTGTTTTTTCGTTTTTTGTTCAGCTTCTTTACCAGCTTTCATCAACTCAGCGTGAACTCTAAAGGTTAGGAGCAATCCAAGCACAGACTGAAGGAATAGCCTTGTTTAGATGTAACATGCTCTTGGAGTTATAAGGGTTATAAGGGCAATAGACCTTGCCTCACCATATACAGTGTTTCCACTGACTTAAGTACAACAAAGTTATTTTTAGCTTTGCGTTTAAACTAAGACCCACATGTGAATAGTTTAACTCTGGTCATTTGTAGCGTGCATACTCCTACGAGAAGATAACGAACTGGGCTGACAGAGCTGTCTCTGTCAGGGCTTTGGCTGCAGCTAGTTTCAACATTTCTCTGTAGCGAGGTAGTGACTTACAGGATAAATATGCACAGATAAGAGCTGCCTGTGAGCCAACCAAGAAACACAGTACTTTGGGCTTGGACTTGATCACTGCAGAAATTCTAAGCACTTCTGTAAGAGTAATAGTGAAGTCAGATAGGTAGATTCAACTAACCAATATTAAACCCAGCCATGTTTGCTCTGAGGTTATGATCATGTATTATCAAGTACGCTGTATAAAAAGCATAGACTTTGTAGAAACAGAGCATGTATTTATGAGGATTTTTTTAAACTTTCTTTTTACTATTTATTAATCTCCAGGCTTTACAAGGTCAGATGATGGGACACCAGACTGCTATTGACGCTTTACGTAAAACAGCTGAGTCTTTAATAACATCTGAAGGTGACCTGCTGAGCAATCCAGATGAGATCCAGGAGACAGTAGGTGAGAAAGATAAAAGTCAGCTGCACAGCTTGATCTGTATACCTAATAGCTCAATTTCCCAGACAGACATTAAGCCTAGTGTCCTAGACAATAAACTTTTTAAATGAAAGTCTGCACTGCTTGTTCTTTTAGTCTGGGACTTGACCTAATCCATGGTCTGGAAAACCTACTCAGGGCTGAAGGGACACTCAAATTCCTACTGTTCACATGTATATCTTTTAAATAAGTAACTTGAAAGGCAGCAGACAGTTAAATAATTTGGAAGTAGTTTTGGAAAAATTTTACATATTTTCAACTGTCCTGTCCTTAGCCCTGTGAAATACTAATCGAGCACCGTGTTACTGCAGAAAAGAAAGCCATGATTTATCAAGCTAGGTTGGTGTCAACATACCACAGAGAGTTCACCATTACTTTACTACAACAGAAAGACGTTATCACTGTGTTTCATGGCTTTTGATTCATTTGTGTTCATTTTCCCCAGTTATTGGTTTCTTGGCCTGTACTTAAAAATGCTGTTACCCCAACCAAAAAGCTAATGGATGTCCTTTGCCAAAATTATAGCCTAAACAAACTCATAAAAGCCAAATATGTTTCTGCCTTAGTTTGAAATGTTTACCTTATGGTGTGTTCCAGACAGCGAGATATGATTCTGTTTTAAGCAGAACCTGATTTGTTTTCGTGCATTTTAGATGACATAGTGGAGCGTTACGACAACCTTTCCAAGTCTGTAAGCGATCGAAATGAGAAGCTGCAGATCACTCTGACTCGCTCTATGAGTGTTCAGGATGGCTTGGATGAGATGATGGGATGGATGGAGGGAGTGGAGGCCAGTGTGGAAGAAAAAGGGCAAATAACCTTGGACTCTGCATCTCTTGGAGGCATCCTGAGCAAAGAAGCAGTATGTCTTTTTTGTCAACATTTCAGCACTCTAATAACGCTGAGGTTTTGTACCAGCTTCATATTTATTTTAATTATCTATTAAAACTTCACTGTTTTCAATCTTTTTTTGTTTTAAGGCTTTAGAGCAGGACATAGCAAGTCGCCAGAGCAGCATCTCAGCCATGAAAGCCAAGGTGAAGAAATTTGTGGAAACGGCTGATCCCTCTGCTGCCACGCTTCTGCAGTCTAAGATGGACTCTCTCTCCCATCGCTTCTCTGATGCATGTGATCAGCACAGGCAAAAAATTGCTACTTTGGAGCAACTGAAAGAAAAGGTAGAGCAGTTTGAGAATGTAGCAGAAAAAGTCCAGCAGTTTGTTGTGAAGCGCTCACAGGACCTGCACGAAACAGACGGCCCGGGGAAAACTTTCAATGAACTGTCTCAGCTAATGCAGGTGTGTTTAAAAATTTTGACTATTTTCTCAGTAATGTAATTTCATCATGCACAGATTAGCTGACAGATGATATTTCTCTGCAGAACACCAAAGCTGAGATGGCTGAATATGCTGGTGATTTGGAGAAGCTGCAGACTCTGTCCAAGGAGCTGTCTGAAATAAGCCCTGATGGAAACAAAGCCCAAATTCAGAGCAAGATGGACAATCTCTCAAATGTTTTCAGCACCTTTAAGGATACCATCAAAGAAAAGTAAGTCTGGAAGAACAGGGTTTTGCTATTTTTAACTGTTAATTGTATGTCCTTTTCCTTAACTTTAACATTTGTGCATGGTTTGTAATGTCCAAATGGATGCAAGCTCTGACTGATTCCTCACGTCTGCTTGTAGGGAAGAGGAACTGTCATCTTGTCAGGACCAGCTGGGAGAGTTCAGATCTGCAGCTAGTGCTCTCACTAAGTGGCTGGAGGAGGCTAATGACAGAGTACCTGCAGATCAGCCAAGCAGCAGTGAGAAAACTCTGGAGAACGACCTGCAGATAGTCACCGTGAGTCATGAGATAAATACAAAGTATATTTTAGAGACAGTGTTATTTTTATATGTGTTTTATCTTACTGCACTTAAGGTGCTGGAACAGAAGCCAGTGCTGTTTACACCTGACACAGCAGTTATGGGTTTCGCAATAGATAGTCACTGCATTTTAGTAGATTATAGTCCCAGCCTCCTTAAACTCCCCACTATCCAAATCTGCTTACTCTGCCAGCTAATGACAGGTAAATAGTTGGTGTCTATACAGTACATATCTAGGAGTGAAACAGTGTGCTGTCCAGCAGAGAGACTGTTTTCGTCACAGTGTCTTACTGAAAAGATCGCAGAAGTAGATCCTGAATCTGTCTTGCACAATTTCAGTCCTACTTTTTACTCTTCTTAATTTTATTTTTATTTATCACTGTTCTCACAGTATAAGGACATTAGTATGCACATTTGGCACTTTACTTTAACTATGTAGTTTATTTATTTTACTGTACTATTTTTGATTACATGGCCTACTGCTATAACATAGTAACTTTCACTGTGGGATCAGTAAAGTATCTATCTATCTATCTATCTATCTATCTATCTATCTATCTATCTATCTATCTATCTATCTATCTATCTATCTATCTATCTATCTATCTATCTATCGAATTAATGTTTCTTGCTTAGTTTTCAGAGATCATCTTTTGATTTCTTATTTTATAACTACACACTGGATGTTCGTTTTTCTAAATGCCATAAAATGAATGTTTTATCAGGGATTACTAGATGAATGGACATCCAAAGGCCCCGCTGTCCAAGACCTGAACACTAAAGGATCAACGCTGTGCAACTTGATTACTTTCCTCACATCACCTGCCAAGACAAAGACCAACAAGTCGGGTAAACATCAGCACACTTAGCCTCATATATATGAGTCATCAAACAGAATCGGATGGGTTTGGGTTGCCTTCTGAGTGTTTTTTAATCACTAACTGTTAAAGATCAATGAAGGATCTAGTGCCATGAGTCCTGGTCCATCTGCTTGTTCCTAACATAAGCTTTGTTTCATGTCTTTGCATCAGCTCTTACTAATGGTGATGGTCCAGCAAGCCATACCTACCTAACCAACAAAGGTAATGAAGTGTGTATGTGGATGCTGCTTTGTCATCACAGTGTATACGGTGCATGCTGCATAAATAACCTCTAAAAATTAAGAGTAGCTTCAGATTACAACTATTAGTTAAAGAAAAAAGACAATAAAAATGTCCTCATATTCTGAATATACTGTGCTATACCATATAACATAATGCTAATGTATTAACCTTACTATTATTATTATCTCATTCTGACTATCAACATCTGGAAAAAAAATAAAATTATAACAGTGAAATTATTTTTCATATCCTCAGAGCTGATGGTTATTCAGCAGAACATGTCTTTCATCAATGAGGGGTACACGGACCTCGGAGAAACGCTGAAGAGTCGTGCAGTGCAGCTGAGTAGTTTGTTGCAGGAGGTGAAAGAGGCCCAGAAGGAGACAGATGACATGATGCTATGGCTGAAGGACATGAAAAAGACCGCACAATCCTGGAACAGTGCAGCCACAGAGAAAGACTCAGTGAAAACACAGCTTGAGCAGCAGAAGGTACAAAAAGTGTTGCTGTTCTCCAGGTGGAGTGTTACATTTAATTATAAACAAAACTGCATGTGATTCTCACTGTGGATAAGATAGTCATAGGACAATCTTAAAAAAAATCATTAGGTATTTATGATTTGTTTTGTTCTTTTAGGCATTTGAAGATAGCATGAAGCAAAAACAGGAGGTGCTTCACAAGCTCAGAGAGAAGCTCCTCGACTTGATTAAGACTCATCCAAACTCACCCGAGGCGGCAAAATGGAAGCAGATGCTGGCAGAAATAGGTATGGTCCACGGTGTTGGCTTGAAATGGCCCTGTGTTATTTATGTCTATGCGTCTATGTTGCCTTCTAAAGCTGCATATCATAAATTCATTTATCAAAATGTGAGCCTACCTCAGTCCCTTCCCCCTGGTACACTGGTTAAATTAACACGTGTTGTGCCAGGTTCTGAATGAGTGGGAGGCTTTCTAGGAGAACAGTGGGACAGAGGACATAAAGGTGCTGTTGTGCTGACTAATGGACATTGGTGTGATTGTTCTGTCCTCCTGTTCAGATGCTGCCTGGGCAGACATCAGTGGCTCTGTCGAGGAGAGGAAGCAGCACCTGGAGCAGTCCAATAAAAATCTGGACATCTTCCAAACAACAGAGCAGCAGCTTGGTCAGTGGCTTTCAGAGAAGGAGCTGATGATGAGTGTCCTCGGACCCCTCTCGATAGACCCAAACATGCTTAAAATGCAGAAGCAACAAGTCCAGGTTAGAACGGCATCTTTGACACGTGTTCATTAAGCATTTCCTGAGGGTTTCTGAAGCTGTGATCATCTTCATCTGATTTTCTCTCACTATCTCCCAGATCCTCCAGAATGAGTTTAAGAGCCGCAAACCTCAATACGAACAACTCGAGGAAGCTGCCTCTGCCATCCTAAGCTCATCAGGCGACCAGGACCCTTTGAGTGGGAAGCTGGTGAAAGAGCAGCTTGCTGCAGTCACTCAGAAGTGGGCAGGCCTCACAGGACAGCTGGACCAGCGAGACAGCCTCATTGATCAGGCAGTAGTGAAAACCGGGAAGTTTCAGGAGTTACTGAGGAGTCTCAGTAACACTGCCACTCAACTGGAGAGTCAGCTCACAAACCATCAGGGCCTCAGCACACAACCTGATGCTGTGAAGAAGCAGTTGGAGGATGCCCAGAACATCTCAGCTCAGCTGCGAGAAGAGAGGAAGAAGCTGAAGGAGGCTGAGGCCATCAATGAAGAGCTCACGGCGATGGTGACTGAGGACTACCTCAAAGCAGACCTTGCAAGGCAGCTGGACAGTGTTTGCAAGCCTTTTAAGCAGTTGGAAGAGAAAGCAGGTTAGACTTTTAGATAACTAACCCACTAATTTTTGTGATAAGTTACTGAACCTGTAATTTCCCCACTGGATAAATTAGTGTCCTGAAAATTAAAAACTGTTCTTCTTTGAGAGTTCAGACTCCACATAAATTCATTTTAACTTGGCTATGTTGTATAAAACTCACTTTATCGCTGGTGTTGATCAACTTACTGAATATGTTTCCTATATTTCTCTGTTCCAGCAAAAAGAATTGAACAGTTAAACTCCACCTTTGCCAGTTCTCAGCAGTTTCATCAGACTTCCAAAGATTTACAGTCATGGCTGGGTGAGAAGCTCCAGGACCAGTTGAAGCCCAAACCCATCTCTGCTAAAGTGGAGGTTCTGCAACAAACTGTGGAGGAGCACAGTAAACTCCAGAAGGCTCTCGGTGAACACGAGGAAGCTTTTAATACAATCATTGGAGAGGGAGAGATGCTTCTGCACAACATTGATGGTGCAGAGAAGTTAGCACTACAAGGTCAGCTCACTACCCTCTCATCCAACTGGGAGGAAGTGAAGAAGAGCTCCGCAGAGCAGGCTGACAAACTCCAAACTGCTCTGATGAGATCACTGAAGTGTCAGGAGCATGCGGAGAAGCTTAACTCTTGGATTCAGGAGTGTGAAGCTAGCGAGGGCCGAGTCAAGCTCACCGTTGATCCTGCTGCTGTGGAGAGTTCCATTTCTCAGTTGAAAGCTCTCCAGAAGGATGTTGATAAGCACAGAGGGTTGGTGGAGCAGCTCAACACAGCTGCAGATAGCCTTCTTGAGGTGGCCAACACAGACACTGACGCTATAAAAGAGGAGAAGGCTAGCATTGGCAAAAGAGTAGACAATATAGTGGAAAGTCTGCAGAGCAAAAGGGAATCTTTAGAGAAGATCTCGCACACAGTAAAGGAATTTAATGATGCATGCAAAGAAGCAAGGACTCAGCTTGAGGGAGCTAAGAAGCAAGTGGATACCTATGAAATACAGGGAGTTCAGGCGCACAGCAACAAGAGCCTAACCAACATGAAAGCACAACACAAGAGTTTAGAGGCTGTGCAGAACCAAGTAGAGCACATGAAGGCCTTGGCCAAGGACCTTGTGGTAGATGTCCCAGATGCTGAAGGAGTGACAGACCTCTTACTACAGACAGACAGCATAGAAAAAGACTACAGCAACCTTAACAAGAAACTGGAGGAGACGTGTCAAGCATTGGAGGGTAAATTGCAGGGTATCGGCCAGTTCCAAAACAACATCCGCGAAATGTTTGCACAGTTCACAGAGCTGGATGATGAGCTGGACAGCATGTCGCCAGTGGATCTCAACTTGGACACTCTTAAAGAACAGCAGGACAGCATTCAGAGTTTTGTAGCTAAGCTGCGGGAGCTCATGGCTAACACAGCCAATGCGGGAGACAGCTGTAAGAAGATGTTAGAGTCTGAACCCTCGCCTGACCTTCTGGGCCTGAAGAGAGATCTGGGTGCTCTGAGTAAGCAGTGTGGCAAACTGTTAGACAGAGCCAAAGGAAGAGAGGTCCAGGTGCAGAGTACTCTCACAAAGCTAGAGGAGCTGTATGGTAAACTCCATCAAATAGAAGATAAACTCTGCAGAGCCGTGGACAAGGAGGCATCCCAGGAGCCGGTCGGCATGGAGACAGATGTGATCAACCAGCAGCTAGAGGCTTTCAAGGTATGTTTGTCCTGATCTGAGGCTTTATTTTCATTTTTTTGCCTGAAAAAAGTAAAATGGATGTATACTTAAATATATGTACAGAAGCATGCATTATATGGCTTTTTTTTTAACACATTAAAGCACAGTATATCTGCACCTGTTTGTTTTCTGATCTTGCGGGATCAGAGTTGCTACAGTGGTAAAGCTGATGATCATCGTTGTGAGGAACTTTATACCTCCTCATACATCTAGCTTATTTCAAAAGTCAGTAATTTCCTGTGATCATAAAAATCTCAGTTTTTGTGCATTTATACATCCTTGTTAAATTGATGTAGTTCACTGCATTTGAAGCCGCAACACACATTCACTTTTTATTTGTGGAAAAGCAGTAGACATTTAATATCTTACCATGTGTGCTATGTTTTTGCCAGTTTGTACTCTAACGATTTTGTTTCGGATGTAAGCCCTCCAAAATAAAAATGAAAGCTTAATATTTTCAAAGTAATTTCTAGGAATACTGAATGTAATATAATAAATTCCATGATATCTATAACTATATATATAATATATCTGATATTGCTGCTAAAATGAATTTTTAAGCATTAAAGTAAAATATTTTCATCTGTCACTAGTGGATTAAATGCTTTACAAAAAAAGGAGTTAAGAATTATCTATTTTTTTGCTGGAGGTTTCTTCCTGTTAAAGGGGTTTTTCCTTTCCACTGTCGCCAAGTGCTTGCTTATAGAGGATAGTCTCATTATTGCAGTTTTCTTAGTTATTCTAAGGTCATTACCTTACAATATAAAGCACTTTAAGGCAACTGTAATTGTGACTTGGCACTGTATAAATAAAATTTAATTTAATTTAATTGGAATCCTGCTTTCATTTTAAGCCTAAATTTGGAATTTTTTAGTTTTTTTTTTCAAAACCTTTAAAACCTACAAATACGTGCTATTTACCCACAGAACCTTGCACAGGAGAAAATTATACCAGCACACTGAGCACACAATCCTCTGGGGACTCCTGGTTCATTTGAGGCATCTGGTGTCAACAAAAGAGCTAGGGCTCCATATGCAATGATGGGGCGAAAGGGAAGGGCCGTCACAGCCAGGTGGCTGCCAGCAGGGTGTTGCTTGATTTTATGATGATGCTGAGCCTGCATCTTGCGCTCTTAACACTGATATCGTTGTTCCAGACCTTTGCAACCTGATCATCTGCAGCTCAAAACTCGCAATCGATGTCTGTTATTTTGACCCCTGTTGGTAAAGACATTGCTGGCATTTTTGAAATCCCCTGAATAATATAGTATTTGTGCTTGGTTAACTATCCATTAAAAATGGATGAAGTATTTTTAAATGCTGAATATAGTGTATAGTACGGAGCCATTAGGTATTTTTCTGTAATTCAAATATGAAACAAGTTTTAACCCCATAGCCATCAGCCATTAGCAATGAGGTCGGCCCAATAAGCTTGTAAAACAGTTGTTGTTTTCCCTACATAAGTTATATTCATTCATCTTTGTCATATATACCTAATCTGTACAGTCTCTATTTTCCATCAACTGTTTAATTGACTACATAATTAACTCACCTTGATTATCTTTGAAAAGTAAAACATAGCTTGATTTTTTAAACTAGCTGCTATCTAATTACAGCCTGTGCCAATGAACACTTTAATCCCAAAGGATATACATTCTTGATTTCAACTTTTGCCTGCAATTTTTGGATTCAGTGTGCAAAACTGATAGACTTAAGCATATTTGCTGTGTTATTGTAGGGCCTTTAAGCATATTGGCAGTTTTACAGACATAATGGTTTGTTTTCAAATTAATCTTCCTCTCACACATTGTTAAAAAAATTGTGGGTGCCTTTGCTGATATTAGTTGGGGATCAAACACAGGTTAGCCAGTGCTAAGATTCACAGACAGATGGAAAATATTCTGAAAGCTCCTAAATTCCTGTGGATTCAAAAGCAGATTAACCTATATTTACTGTAGAGGTGCAATGATGAAGGCCTTCTTTATTTATAGTATTAGTATTTACCAAAACCCCCCCAAAAAACAATGTAAACAGCTGTGTATAGGCAAACCACACAGATCTGTCCTAATATATAGGTCAAGGGATTGTTTTTTCTCAATTAATGGGGTGCTGCACTCGAGCAGGCAAGCATCCAACCCCCACAAGGGATGCTTGTATTAAAATATCACTGGGGTAGCAAGGTCGGAGGTGCCTGCTTCTAGTGTGGAGTTTGGTTTAAAGAGCTTGCAGGGTAGCTATTGACAAAGTGATTGATTCAAGTTGTTGCTAAGCAGCATTGTCACAGTGTTTCACCCCTCCTAATCTTTGTCTTATTGCCACTCTGAGTTTAGAGGGCATACACGGCCTCAGCTGTCAGCGGAAAATCCTCTTTACACTCATTTGTAACAATATCAGGAGCATCAGGAGGGGAATGGTCTGGCACAGCAAATCAGTGTTGGACCAGAAGTTGTTTCTTTATTTAGCAGCAGTCTGGATAATTGTGTCATCTTCTTTTTTATATCCAGTGAATCAGGCTATTTTTTGCTGTTGGTTAAGTGGACTTTATTGGCAGCTAGTGAGCAAGAAATAAATAGAGAAAGACAGCGCTTGGATTCCTCTCTTTCATGTGCTGTTACCATTTTAGG